>OX365941.1:600000-773076 GCA_947243795.1 Saccharomyces uvarum | reverse complement strand
CCACACCACACCACACCACACCACACCCACACCCACACACACCATCTCCCTACCTATATCACCCATTCTCAATATCATACACCATTACCCTCCATAATATCTCCATAATATCTCCAACTATCGAAACATACACATTCAAACGTGAACAAATCAACTTAAACACACAAACGTATACACCACACCCCTCCACAATATCATATACCATGCATTATATATCACCCATCTATCTTCCACCACTATTCTCAACACCATATACCATACTTCAATATCCTGCTACTCTCAACATAATATCATATACCATCACTCTCAACATCATATACCATACTTCAATATCATATACCACCACATCCTCATACGGACGCTAAATGTAATATCATGTCCCACTACCCTAATCACCACTCTCTCCATCATATATCTACCCTCCAACCATTCAAACGTAAACATCGAATCCTAAACACAAAAACATATACACCATACCCCTCCACAATATCATATACCATCACTCTCAACACCATATACTATGACTCTCAATATCACATACCATCACTCTCAATATCATATACAATCACATACTCCTACAAACGCTAAATGTAATACCATATCCCACTACCCTAACCACTACTCTCCAACCGTCCAAACGTAAACAAATAAATACATCGAAACATACATATCCAAACGTAAACAAATCAACGTAATCACACTCCTCCATAATTCACCCTAACCACTCTCCATATCCCATACCATATATCATAATATCGTCTCTCTCCATATATACCATCTTATCACTCCCTATATATTATAATACCACCACATACTCCTACGGACGCTAACATGCATATCGAATCCTAAACAAATAATCCTAAACACCACGCCCCTCCATATAATAATACCATATCACCACTTATCATCACTCTCACACCCCTCCATATAATAATACCATACCACACCACCACTCTCTTCATAATATCGACATACTATATTATCCTGACTACTTCTACTATAATTAATACGCGCACTCCTACGGACGCTAAAATATATCATCAACATAACTCAATACCCATCTACTATCAACTTATCATCACTCTCCATTACTCCCCATACTATCATACTATATACCATATGTTCTCTCTATATCCTAATACCTACACATTATACCATATACCATTCTACAATACCCTCAATACCATATTATAATACCACCACATACTCACACGGACGCTAAATATAATACAAATCACATACAAACCAACTATAATTCTTAAGCTTCCCACTCTCACATTCTATATTTTTATATTTTCTCACAATTTCTACCCTTTTACCCAATATCCATACCCATCCACTAATCATTATTTCTTAGCCCCACTCCAACTATCATTTATACACCTAAACTACCTCACTCAACCTCAAATACCACCTAACAATCTATCAACGCCCTTTCCCAGCTCTTTCTCTACCATACCACCACATTATCACCATATACGGCACGAACCTCAGCACTTAACACCCTGGACATTTTCACATTTCCACCATCTCCCAGCCACCAAACTCTGCCCCCCACTAAATACGATACTCTACATCATATATCCGCTTTAAACATCTCAATATTCTCACATTTGCTCTCATACCATCATATATCACATACCTTCATCACACCCATACCACCACTACAATACATATCACCCGTCTATCCACCACCACATATCTCAACATCGTATACCATAATTAATTACCCTAATCACTCTCAATAGAATATCATACCATCGCTCATCCCCATACTATATCACATACTATATAGCATACTATATCCTGATTCCTGTTACCGCCACATATCTCAATTTCATACCAGCAAGCCATTCAATCGCTCTCAATAGAATATCACATATCATCTCTCTCTATATATTCTACTACCACCGTATACCCTCACTTTCTCAACATCATATATCACCCATATACCTACCATCTCTCTCCATGTATATCATACCATCACTCTCTCTATATTCTAATACCACCGCATAAACATACGGACGCTAAATGAATTATAATGACATACCATACTATATACCTCCTATCACATACCATCTCTCTCTCTGTATTCTAATACCACCGCATACTCATCCGGAGGCTAAATATATTCTCATGACATACCGTATACCTACCATCCGCTCCATAATATCTATATACTATATTATCCTGACTACTCCTATATTATATTGAATTCGCACACCCCTACGGACGCTAAAATGTTATATCATATACCAGCACTCTCTATATATCTTTATCCTTGCCACCATATTACAATACCACCACATACTAAAACTGAATAACCATACCACCACTCATCCACATATAATACCACAACGCACTCGAACGGAGCCAAATAGAATATTATATGCCACCACTTTCTATATACCCTAGCCACTACTACTACCACCACATACCATCATTCTCTCCATAATGCCATACCCTATATCTTTATACTACATCATTTTGACCATTCTTACTATGACGCATGCGTGGTTTCCATACCATCGCCATTCGTATCATAATGCATGCACACACTCGCACGGACGTAAAACATCTACACCACCTTCCCTCTCACCCCTTTTCTTAGACTATCACCGGATGCTTCTACGGACCTTAATATCACATCACATCACTACTACCATTATATAACATATCCTCTCCTCGCTCCAACACAGCTACATAAATAATATCAACCACTCCTCATATCATCCTACCAATCACTCCTTCGAATGCTACAAATTAACATTCCATATTTTACATTTTACTCTGCTTTTTCACTTTTCATCAAGCATCTATATACTTCTATACTTAACTACACCTAAGCCATAAACTGCCATGCTCTTATGCCCCGATGACATGAATACAGACCCACAGGACATTGAGTCACCGCATACACCCATCGTTCACCTCACTCATCTTAGCTTTCCTTATTATTACCACCTACTTAGCCGCCGAGCTGACATGGCTTCAAGCACGGCTGAACGCATTTTCGAGCAGCGCGTTTCGTCACGCCCAGACCCCACACGGTTTACATGCTCAACCCTGTTTTTTTTTCTAGTCTGTAACAAAATCTTCAGGCGAAGGACTTGTCCTCGAAAAAATTTCTTGTGGGCTTCCTCGGAAAGCATGTACAAAAGGCTCTGTATTTTGTAAGTTGTAATACTTGTTCATGTTCTCTCTTCTATTCTTACTTCTTGTTTTTATTTAAAATCTGTGTCGACGTACTTCAGTATGTAATATACCCTATACTTTCTCCCTAAACAATCATGATATGAAAGATTTGCAGCAAAAGGCTCTTTCGGACTGGATCCTCCAAGTCCTAACAGATTTTTTAATGAGATATTACAGATAAAAAATTTACCCATAGCAGCAGGTTTTGACTAACGCATTCAACAGTAGGATCATTTCTATAGGAATCGTCACTCTTTGACTCTTCAAAAGAGCCACTGAATCCAATTTGGTTGATGAGCCCATAACCTTTGTACCCTAGAGTGAGAAATTGAAATTAATCTAAATTAGCTTGGTCCGCAATCCTTAGCGGTTCGGCCATCTATAATTTTTAACAAATTTTGCTTTGCCGTTGCATTTGTAATTTCTTCCTTTGGACGCTTTTACGATCTTAATGGCGCGATGATCTTGACCCATCCTATGTACTTCCTTTTTGGAAGGGATAGGGCTTCATGGGTGGGTACAAATGGCAGTCTGACAAATTAACCACTTTTTTTTTCCTTTTTCTAAATTGTTCAAAAATCAAAGGTTTGATTTTCAATAAAGAGATTGGATCTGTGAAAGATCTGTTTGTATTTATTTGAATATGTAGTTTTGATCCGTACGTACCTAATGTGAGATACCTATGCGGTACTCAATATATTTCGTTTGAACGATACCGACACAGATTGCTCTTCGCTTTCTGAGCGTGCGTAAATGAGGTCACAGCATCACTGCTGTGTACAATATTTACTCTTTTGTTTGGAGTTATATGTGTTATACTTGTTCAACAGTTAAAAATCCGGCTCCGTACAGACGAAATGGATCGGTGCAGCTTTACCAAACTCTTACGGCTTGCAAATCGACGTACTTGAACAACTCTTCACGATGACCCAAGAAATGGAAACAGAAAAAAATAATGCTTCCAGTCGGATTTGAACCGACGATCTCCACATTACTAGTGTGGCGCCTTACCAACTTGGCCATAGAAGCTTGTATTTCTTAATTTCTTAGAATTTTATATACTCGCCACATTCTTGATTACGTGCTCGCTACTAAGCATTTTTTTTCCGGTCGACTAGCGCCAAAGTGTCGAACAAGTCTCTCCCGTCGTACCACGCTCTGGGCCTAACCACAGTCTTATTTTCGAGGCTAACTATGCAACCGTCAATATTCCCCACACCCCGCCCGTATTTATGGTGTGAAAATTCAAAAATCGCAACCGGCGCTAGAAAAACCCAAAATTCGCACAGGCTCCTAATCCTAAAGATGTAGTACGGCGAGTTGGAATAGAAATGGGACATTTATTGCCTTGCGAGACCTTATGACGCTTCTCGAGGATAAAGACGCAGGGACTCGTCGGGCAACTCCTCTTGAGTTAGATGTTTTATTAAGTTAATTACTTCTGTAGAGTCAATAGTGGTTTTGTTTCCAACATAATTTAAACAATACTTCTTAGCATTAGGAACTAAGGCAAGCAAAAAGTAGGAGATAAATTAATTTCTTTTAACAGCTCTAACTTCTTCAAATATTGTCTTTTGTCGAGGAGTTAGAATTGCCGTGAGCCGTCCATCCAGATCATAGCAGACATCGGCCATTTCTTTTGCATACTTGATACGCTCATTGATGTCCGATTTTAGAACTAGATGTAAACGGGACCATGGCTCGGAGTTGATAAAATTGTTTTCACAACGTTCTTCAAATTCATTTACGAAGTCAAGTGCATTACCTTCGGAGGTAGTCCGGATTAGACTGAATAACCCTTCATCGAACAGACTTTTAGTATTCAATTCACGGGCCGACTCTAAAGAGTAGTTTCGAATCGCAGATTGCATTCCATCACCTCTTATGCATTCATTCCATTCTGGAGAACGATGTGACGTGTAGAGAAGCAGGGACTTATACCATTTTCTAAAATCCTTGTTTTCAGATAGTTTAATACCTAAACAATTTTCATGGTTAAGTACAGGGCTCATAATCTGTTGAATCCTGCGGTCATATTCTCATATATATTTCTATTGCTATTCTATACTATTAGACAATACATAGAATAATGTATCGTTATTCCAGAAGTGCCATTATATATAGAAGTTATAGTATAGAATAGCAATACTGTTTTTCCATACGTATCTTAATATATAGGATTTGGTACTAAGGGTAACAGTTGAAGCGGTTTCCCTATTGTTTCGTACATGACACATGCCACAATAGGAAGTATTACTAATTGGGAACGTTGAGACTTATCGTGCTGTGTTTCAACAAATACCGCCACACACCACCACTACTTCCATATACCTCACACCAATGACAAATATGCTACAATCGGAGGTGCTAATAAGAGAGATTGTAGTCTTTAGAGTTCCACAAGAAAACTGCTCTTCGGCGGCTGCATCTGTAGAATGTGGTAGTAGCATATTCATGAGTTACTTAACTTATTTCTATGAAAATATTTGACTAAAAATATGCTAAATGAAAGATAACTTCCCCACCATCTTTCTCCTACTCTATGACGAAAAGCTGGAGGGTGGTTTGTGAAGGGCAGCTAACATGATGCGCCTGAGCCAGATGGGATTCCAGAACAGCCAGAAAAGGAAGAACCACCCGATATTGACACACCAGACCACTTCCAGTTAGAAGCACTCTTAACCAAAATCTTAACTCGTTTGGCTGAGCTGGTTACACTCCCTGTATTGTCCTTCATCACCAAACCAGTAATAGGAACCCCACCAGTGGCAGTGCCGGTGGTTTTACCATTGAGGTAATCACCTTCGATAACAATACCGTATTTCTTTATGCCGCTGATTTTATTACTAATGAAGTTGACATTTGAGACTGAACCTGTTGCACCTTGAACAGTCTTAATTCTTAATCCATTATCAGAGTTGATAACATTATTGTTTTGGGCCCAGAAGCCGTTAACAACATTGTCAGAACGGCCACCAACAGAGCCTATAGAAATACCGTGACCGTTGTAACAATTATTGTTTAAAAATTTGATATTTTTACCAGAGTTTACGGCGATACAGTCGTCTTGGTTATAAACGGTACATCCCTGGATTACAACATTGGTGGAACTGCCCACATCAAACGCATCTGTGTTATGGCCACCGGCGGAGTCACCGGCTTTAATATCGATGGTTACACCACTGATGGTCAAATCAGAGCACTTATTGACACTGAAAACTTGGTGCGGAGCGTTCTTGATATTCAAGCCGGTGACCTTCGAGGTTCCGGTCAAGCCTAATTTCACAAATTTTGGCTTAACTTTACCGCTATCACCTTTACCATCCCACCATTTTGCACCTTGGCCATCGATAACATGCCCTGAAGCACCAACAACGTTAATTTTGGACCCTGAGATTGAAATCAATGGACCAGCCCATTCCTTGTATCCAAACGTAGTTGTGCCTTGGAAGGTGACAGTAGTGCCACTGGTTAGACCGCTTAAATCTAGAGTCTGTCCGGCTGGAACAGTCAAATCTTTAATGGTGATGCTGCTACATTTTTTTACGGCCGACAATGAGGACAAAGAAGATCCTGACAATGTACAGGAATCCCTTTTCGACAAAGGCGCTGCTGAGACAGCAAAAGCGCATAAAGCTGACAAAAGTACCGAGTTAGCTGAAACCATTGTGTTTGGTTGTCATGAGGATAGATGCTATTGTCTGTTACAAATTACTCTGGGTTTTTATACCTGTGTCTGTGTGTGTGATTGAATATGAGACGACATTCTTGCGGCTCCAGATATGCGTTTTATGTCCAATGTCTTCCTAAGGCGCGAAATTGGCATGATATTAAACGAAAACTCTAGTATCAGATATTGCGAAATTCAAAGCCCGTACACTTTGAAGTCGAGACTCGTAGGTCACTGTTAATTGAGATCGAATTCCCATCATCGTGTCACATCAAAACATGAAATGATGGGCCTTTTTTGATGTTGATTTTTTTAGTCGAACGGAATGTGTGCAATACCAGTCATTTTTCTTGTGGAAGCAGAATTTGGACACTATTTTAATGATATTTTTCATAGTCTTGTATTCTTGAAGAAAAACAAAAAAACAACGGCACAACTAATGGTAGATAACTACGGGCAGCTCGAAATATTTCTTGTAAAAGGCACTCGCTAGCCTAGACTATTGAATATTTTCGAGCTTATGCAAGACTACTTTTTACAAACTTCGATTTTCGGATGCTCTGACATCGCCTTAACACTAAGGCGATCCATTTTGTTGATAGGATGATCAAAAGAAATTTAATGGCAGATATTGATATGATTTCATGCTGTTTTTATCGACAAATAACAGCATAGTTCTCGTACTATCTTTATGAATACGTAAAGGATGTCGTCACAACATTAATTTGTGTTTAAATTGGAACGCATAGGTACTAAAAATGATCTCACTTAATTCCGAAGCTTAAATGATTAAACAGGCTAGAGACCCTATTAAAAACTTCAGTCCAAATAATTTCGGTTTGAAAATACTCTTTTACAGGAAACTTCAGCTTATCGGGTGGGAAATGGTACATAGCAGTGCTGTATTTGATATCTCTTTGTAGAATCAAAAAAAAATTGGCTAGCCTCCTTTATGTTCCTTTGAATTGAGGTCAATCAGTGATGTTTTCCTTTTTAATATTCTGCATTGTACAGTCACCAAGACGATTACCTTTCCACAATCTGGGAAGACGGTTTACGAATTTTAGTTCAGCAATGAATTAGTAGTTAAGAATGGAAAGAAAATTGTGTTAATCGCATCACAATACAGGAATAACTTTCCGGTGTTTAGTCACTATTATTGCTGCTGGGAAGAACTATTTTTTAAGGAACTATATAAGATTCCTACCGAAAATCCTCTATTGAGCGAGGGTGTCCCACCTGATTATGACTTTGCTCGACAAAAATACACGTATGCGTTTTCCTGCTTCCAAGATTTCTTGAATTTGCAGTGTATGTCCAAGAAGCGAGGGGTGAATAGTTGATATTTCTGTCAATCTGATTGTAATAGTGGATTTCGACCATTTGTTTTTATTTGCTTATTTGATGACTTTGCATTTTATCGAATTTATATCACTGGCCTCACTCAAAGTAATGAACAAGTACATCTAAACCATAATACTACTCCAGCTCACTGACAAGCATCTAAAACAGAGGCAGAGTCTCACATTGTAGAACATGTAGGTTGGGCGGGGCCCTGATTTACAGCTTGTTTCTGCTGAAACGTGCCCAAAATGGACATAATGAGCGAGATGACGAATAACATAGAGATGGCAGAGCGGAAATACAGGCTTCGCCGACATTATGCTTCATCCAAGGTAACTCTTCCAACAGAAGGCACAATTGACGCATTTTGCAGAAAGTTGAAAAACCTTAACACTACTATATAATAGAAAGCAACCGTTCATTCATTACAATAGTGTCTTTAAACACAAAAGGACGCATTTCACGCCTTAGTGACAGTTTGAAATTCACGGAGAAATAGAAACCTAGCCAGGTTGCAGGTTTCTCTGCCTAAATAACAATAATTGTTCACACTTGTGAAAACTAAATGATAGGAGTGCCGAAGAGGTGCAAACCATATCGATGGATGCTAGAATATTAAATAAACGACGGTTTATCTTCGAAATTATCAAACGAGTAGATTGAAATTTTTTCACTAAGATATTGAAAATCTACATAATGGCACCTGTATCAATTAGGCCAGTCTCAGAAGTCAACCTCGAGTAGGGGTCATTAATGCTCTTTATGGTTCCTTTATCTTCTCTGACTCATTTAAGTACTTTCTCGTCTCGTTCGATTGCTTAGTAAGTATCTTCACGGCTTTGTAACGCTGAGCACGTTAAAAGGGCCGAGCGAGCGGCTCCTTAGAAAACGCGCTAGAGTTAATGATATATCATAGATAAGCAAGGCAATGATACTTTTTTAACGGATCTGAACAACCCAAATCATGTCTATAAAAAGAAACATCCTCAATGTACTTTTCTATAACCTTTGAATCTTTTACTCTTGATCACACTTATGACTGATTATCAACCCCTGTGTGCTTGCGGATATACTTCGATTGATTCCGCCTTCATAATAGTTTGTACATATATTGTGAAACTTGTCTCATAGTTACTCTGGTATTTCAACTCAAAGGATTTAAATAACCTTCACCAGTATAAAATATTGGAAATATAAATTTTTTGAGCAAGACTATTCACTAAGTTGCATATGCAAGAATCAAGAGAAAATCAGAATACCTTTGCGGCCCCTCGAAGAGAATCTTCCTCATCCACACTCCTAGGGACAGTCTCATATGAAGGGCTAAAAAATGGGTTCTCCCAGGAAAAAAGCGATGGTATTGACCACGCATGTAATATTGAAGGCCATCATTGGTCGAGCAAAGAAAATCTTCAGGATGATAACGCTGCTCCACCAGATCTCCTGCCATCATTTGAAATGTATGAAAACTTGCACAGTAATATACCTCAGTCCAGTTTTGATACTTACTTTCATGAAGAGCCACCTTATTACGAGGACGCTGCTGGCAGCCGAGACCCTTCTTTAGACGTACAAGTTCGGCCTAATCTTGAGGACATTAATGGAAATACTGCTGGCCCACAAAATTCTGAGACGGGCATCAATACCCAACAGTTGCCCTCTGTTTCTGTATACTCTCAATCACCTAATACTCCGGCTTCTAATCATGATGGTACAAAAAGTATACCAGTTGAAAGAATATACGCTCTGCCTAGAGTTAATACTTCTGTAGCTATCGAACTGTACGTTACAAAGACTGCTCCGAAGTTTGGGCAGACTCCTAAATACGAGAGTATGCTAAAAGAATTTACGTGCGGTGACATTATTCATGGATATTTTACGGTAGAGAATAAATCATCGAAAGAAGTAAAATTCGACATGTTTTATTTAACTTTAGAAGGTACGATAAGTTCAACGACAAAAGCATGTGTTGGAACTCGAAAAACAATGAAAAGGTTTCTAAGAATGGTAGATTTAGCAGCGAGTTGGTCATATAACCAGGAGGATATGAATACTGATGAGGATCTCTGCGGATACTTGGATTCCACTGATCACACAAAATTTGGACTAACTAATGCTAGGACTCTAAATCCGGGCGATAAACGTAAGAAATTTTTCACATTCAAGATTCCAAACCAATTGCTAGACACAACGTGTAAACACGGGCATTTCTCTCATTCTCTTTTGCCTCCCAGTTTGGGCTTTCAAAGACCACTCAGTTCTAATGGAAATGTCGCTGATATAAAGCTTTCATGCAGTTTAGGATATGGTCGTTCGTCAGAAAAAGGTTCACAACTTTTACTGATGGACAATTGCGGTGGTAACCTTGTCGATTACTCTATAAATGCTATGCTTGTGGGAAAAGATGCAGGATCCGGAGGTATGTGCTTGGTTGGTGAGAGTAAATATAGTATCAGAATAATTCCATTTGGTTTTGACTCCAAACCCGTCAGTGAGAAGAAGTGTCTCAAAGATTTGGAGAATTTCGATGCTGCAGTTACAAAGAGACTAGAAAAAATAAAAAATATTCTCTCTAAATCAAAACGAACAATTCCAATTCATGAGGAAGATATTCGGGGAGCAGATGATCAGGCAACGTCTCCGAGAAGGAAGTATTTGTGGAATCCTGAGCCTGAAAATGTTGAGAATGACGCAGTTGAAAAGAAATGCTATTCTGAAGAAGGCATCATCGACACTGAAATGAGCTACTCGATGACCTCAACAATTAATACTGGTCTTAAAAGTATATTTCGTAAAGGTCTATATAACACGTCCTCATCTCAGCCGGAGAATTCTGAGAAAAATGGGATGATAATGATAAAAGTAAAGCCCCCAAGTAGCTCCTTGCCATATTGGAGCCCTACTTTAATCCAAAAGCAGAATGTGTTCTCCGTGAAAAACAATCAAGGCCAACACAACTGGTCAGATTTAAGGAATCTTCTCTCGAGTGAAGAATGGGAGAAATTTGAGAGTCTACAAATAGAGCTACTATGTATCCAGGCGGCTAACGGTATTCCCCATGAACCTCCTAATCTCAGTAGTTCGCAGATAGAATTGATTTGCTTAACAGAAAAAACAGAAGATTGTAAGCCAGTGGAGTTTCACACTAACCTGCTTTTGAATGAGCGCAGATATAACGAAGTTAAAAAGGGATTTCAGGAAATGTCGGCAACCATTAAGGCGTACTGTGACGATTTCACTCGTAATGAAACAACAATTAACTCGCTCCTTGCTGAAGATGCAAAAGCAAGCCTGGGTAATAAGCAACTCGTGTTTTCTAGTTTTATGCCGTTAAGTATAAGAAATGACGTACAAGCCATGGCTCATATGGACGTTGATGTTGCTGTTATAAAAAATGCATTGGAATCAAAAGTGGTTGCGACAAAGGATTTGCACTCTAATTCTTCATCTTCAAGCATGATTCCACAAGCATCTCGCAGGATAATAAAGAACGCATCACCAAACAGTCGTGGCTCGATGTTCTGGCATGCAAAATCAAATGAATGGAATCGTGTCAGTACAAAAGAATATAGGAAAACACTATCACTGCATATAAAATTTAACGATGAATTTAAAGGTACTTTAGTACCTAGTTTTCAAAGCTGTCTATGCTCTAGATCGTATCTCCTTCGGATAAAACTTCACTTCGATAAAGGCGCAGGGACGTCTCAGATTGACGTTCCTATTCAAATCAAGAACTCGCACATCAATTAGACAAAGTGCTCAAGATAAAAACAATAAACACAAAAGCGTACATAGTTCTAAAACCTAAATAACGTATAGATAAACTTTTGTTTTTTTTAATACTTGGAAAGCAGCATAAAGCTGCAAAGAAGCAAAGCTAGTGGGCAAAAAGCCCTACAGATGTATGCTTGAGAAAAGTAGAACCTGTTACGAAATTAAGAAATAGTTGAGTTTGGCGGTTTTTTTGAGGTACCACATCGGTTGCAAAGCAGAAGCGTCACTAAGCTGGGCCGTAGTTCTCCTGAACTCATGTAATCTATGCATCTTTCCTATTTTGAATTGCAAGTTTAGAGAACAACGTTGCATACACTGGAAGAGAGGACAAGCCTGCTTGCCATATTTTCTTGAAACCAGTTCAATATACCCTATTAGGAATCAGGCAAGCAAGCCTATCACCAAATCGAGGCCTGCCAAGAACTTTTTGAAGGCAAAAACCCAGCTTTGCAGTTTGTTTTCATCCGCGTTTTTAGGTTTCGTGCGGAGTTTCTTAGGGAAACCAGCAGACACTATTGTTTCCGAATGTGGTCACAAAGGAAAAACTGGTTAATCAAAGAGCTGAACTTAAAAAGTTAGTAACTAAAAGCTGAACGAAAGAATGGCGGGGCATATAAACCATACTAAGGCCACGATCTATGATCTATGATGAAGGACATATAAATACATGATGCGGTTTTGTTTCAAGAGGAGTATCAAGTATGTTACATGTTCCTATTATCAAACGAATAGATCGAACTATAGAAACAGATCTGCATAACATTTAAAAATAACAATCAATATGCAGGTATATCTGTCACTTATTCTTTTGCTACGTTTTGTGGAAAGCTCGTATATAAGTTCCATAGTGGTTAGTGCCAATAATGTACTAGAAGCTGATGTGATTGAGACTTTATCATACGCAACAGTGACGGTGGGCGAGCCTTATGTACCACAATCCAAAGTTGTAACAAGAGTATCAGCATCTCCACAAAGCTCACTAACAATTATATCGCACGATGAAGCAACGGCTTCTACAAATAGTCCACAAAGTAGTATGGATTCTACTTTAAGGACAACGATTCAGAGCTTATCATGGCTATCGAACTATGAAAGCCAATTTTCTCAAACTTTGACCATAGCCTCTAGTAACGATCCTGTTATAACTGGATCGAGCACAAACTCAATTGCTATCTCAGAAACTATAAGCTCTGGTAACGATCCTATTGCAACCGGTTCGAGCACAAATTCAATTTCTATCTCAGAAACTATAGGCTCTGGTAACGATACCGGTTCGAGCACAAGCCCAGTTGCTACTTCAGAAACCATAGGCTCTGCAGGTGATTTTACTACAACTTCTGGCTTAGCTTCAAATGTTTCCAGTGTATCACCAACGGGTAAAATTGCCACATTATTATCTCAAACTGGTACGACTTCAACCTCGACGCTATTTTCTTCTTATTCGCTTGTTACAGGGACGAAATTAAATGGTACGTACTTAACTTCTGTTTCAGTGGGTACGAATAATCCATTGGTAACGCAGATCCCATCCTATTCATCCCAAGAAACAGAAATCATTACTTCCTCACTGACATCAAATAAAACAATATATACATTCACCATTAGCACAAATACAGCTACAGCCACCAATGGGACAGCATCCGGTATAGATTCGACTCAACTTTCCCCCACTCCTCTTTACCCATCAAATTCGACACAAATTTCTCTACATCCAACGTCGTCTTCAACAAATTTGTCTTCGAAAGTAGATCCTCTTTACTCATCTAATTCTACTCAAGTTTTGCTCTCTTCATTATCGTCTTCGACAGTAAGCCCTACTTATCCCTCAAATTCGACACAAAGCTTGCATTCTCCTTCATCGTCTTCGACAGTGAGTCCCCTTTTCTCATTGTCGTCTTCGACACTAGCAACTGTTTACTTGTCGTCGTCGTCGTCTACGTTAGCGACTGTTCAATCATCATCGTCTTCGTCGCCAGCAAGCGTTTACTCATCATCGTCTTCGACGCAAGCAAATACTTACACATCTTCTTCGTCGACTTCAGAAGGCAGTATCATCACCACTACGGAGAACACTTCAACTACCACTCTTGTGAACCTTTTCAATGCTGTTTCAACTGATGAACCACCAACCGTTTTTAGCAGGGCTGCGAATCCTATGTCGTTGGCCGATGGAGTTTCAAACAGCGGACCTATTCAAACAAACAAATTTTATACAAATTTGATTGTTGGTAGTCAAGAATCTTCTGCATTTGTTTATCCTTATTCGTTGTGGAAATATACATCCTCCGATAACTATGGTTTCGCCGTTCAACATACAACTGCTGACCAATATACCTTTGGTAATTATGACAGTTCCAATAACTCAGAATACTTGGTAAATCCCTTAGGAATTGCCCAGGTTGTTCTCTCTGCTTCCGATTTTGATTCAAGTATGACAATGGAGGTAGACGAAATGACTCTATCTTCAACAAGAGTTAAACTGTCGGAATCTAATGATTCTTCAAACTATCTCGAAATTCCTTTGGTTCAAGGTATGGGGTTTGCGTCCGGTATATATCACGGCTCTCTGACTGCCAAAATTGCCTCTAGTGTTGGCTTCAATACCTTTGTTTCCGAATCATCCAGCAACTTAGCTCAAGGGGTCCTAAAATATCGCATCAAGCTCTTGAATGACGTCACTTGGTTATGCTACGTTATAGGGCCCGAAGATTTAACTTCTTCAGATTTTTCCTTGCAGGTGACATCAGAGTATGAAATTGAAGCCATTACGAGTGTTGATGGCCTCATCATTCAACTAGCGGTTGCTCCCTCTGAAACAGACTATGAGGTTTATTATGATCAAGCGGCAGGTATGTATGTCACTGATTTCCAAGTCCGTGGTGTTTCAGATGGCTCCTCTGCAACCTATGAATTCTCATATACCACTCAAGGTGAGTCAGCATCAGGATGCACAATGATTTTTGCTTTGCCCCATCACGAATCTTCTTTTAGTGACACAATGCAAGACTCTTACACAGGTATTCAACTTCTTTCAACGACTAAGGGACTAATGAATGGTTACCTGACTACAGCCTTACAATTTTCGGCATCCTTAAACAAACAAGTATCGTGGCTACCATGGTCCTCTCAACTTGGTTCCACTCCATTAGAGTACTCTGCAGACCAATTGCAATTGCTAGCTGAAGTTGCTAATACTGAACTTCAAGTCAGTATTTCAGAAAGTATAAGTGGTTTGAACACCTATTATTTGGGTAAAGTTATTGACAAGTACTCTTATATCCTTTTAACAGTATCTGAGATTATTCAAGATGAAGCTACCACCAACAGCACTTTAGAAAACATGAAATCCGCCTTTGAAATTTTGCTACAAAATGAACAATTATATCCTCTGGTTTATGACACGAAATTCAATGGTTTAGTCAGCTCAGGAGACTGGGACTCGACTAGTACACAATACGATTTTGGCAATACCTATTACAATGATCATCATTTTCATTATGGTTATATTATTCATGCAGCTGCTGTCATTGGTTATGTTGATTCTAAATTGGGCGGCACTTGGGCCACCGATAATAAAGACTGGGTCAATTCCTTGGTTAGAGATGTTGCAAATCCATCAGATAAAGACCAATACTTTGCGCAGTCAAGAATGTTTGATTGGTTTAACGGGCATTCTTGGGCAGCTGGGTTATTTGAAAACGGAAATGGTAAGAACGAAGAAAGTAGTAGCGAAGATTACAATTTTGCTTATGGTATGAAATTGTGGGGAGCAACCATCGGTGATTTATCAATGGAATTGAGAGGTGATTTGATGATTAGTATAATGAAGGACTCGATGAACGATTACTTCTATTATCAAGATGATAATACAGTCGAACCTGAAGAAATCATTGGAAATAAAGTGAGTGGTATTTTGTTTGACAATATTATTGATTATACCACTTATTTTGGAACAAACACAGAATATATTCACGGTATCCATATGTTACCAATCACACCAGTTTCTTCCAATATTCGTTTAGAATCCTTTGTCAGTGAAGAATGGCAAACGAAGATTTCGCCAATTATCTCATCGCTAAAAAGCGGCTGGGCAGGTATACTGAGATTAAATCAAGCACTGTTTGACCCAGTCAATTCCTATGCATTTTTCAGCGATTCGGACTTTGATTCGACTACTTATCTGGATAATGGAATGAGTCGCACATGGGCATTAGCATTTTCAGGTGGACTGGCAAACTCTGTCGCTTAGGGGGGAAATGGCAAGCAGGTCTGTCGAGTCTTCCTCACCCAAATACATATTTTATAGATTTACATTTTTAATTCACTAACGACATTTTAACACAGGCAAGTGCGAACAGTAGTGTGGTTGCACGCCAATAACATATACGCCAATCTTTTGCATGAGGAATTTTACTGTGGGCGCCCACTATACAAAACGTAGTATTGTGCCTATATGTCGACTGAGCAAGTATTTCCAAATTTGCAGGAAAACGTTGTTTTTTTGATTGCTTGAAAGAATTATTACGGTGAATTGCTAGAATGCTTGTTCATCCGACAAGTTCGCAGTCTTCCTCTGGATGCTTTTATCCGTCTAGACCTCTCATTTTGCACTTGTAGTCGTATCTATTGGTTTTTTCACCTGAGGTTGCAGCACCTTGATGGTTAAACAGCTAACTAATAGATCTGACGTAATCACTTGGAAGTCTTCAAGTCCTTAGAATTTCCCATATATCCCGCCCAACGAGATGGAGGACCCTTTTGGCGACTGACAATCGCTTTCTTCAATATTTCGGAAATACCTGACATATGCTGTCTTGAGTGCTATATTTCTCGTCAACACACATTATCTCACCGAAATACCATGTTGCCGTAATATACTGCTAGATCATTATAAATGATGCTTTTCCAGTTACATGCGTTCCATTACCGTTCAGGTATTCCACACCTAACCAACATTGTCTTACGTAAGTATCGTGATACGCTCTGGAAATTTGAAAAACCAGACAATAGAATGTAAGGGCCACCTTCGAAGCAAAAAAAGCCACCTTCTGGCAGTTTTACCTTTTGATAATTCAACATGCGACCGCTTTTTCAGAGACCTTTGCAAGTTATCTGTCACTAGACTCCGCTCCACGCGAACATGACAGAAATTCACAAAATGATAGGAGCCAAAATTGATAGGAGCTTAAAAATAGGTATATAAGTCACAAGCGGTATATCTTGAATAGAAACTCTTAACGTCAAATACCAAGAACAGTAAACATGTCAGTAAATATGTCGAATATTACGGCAACATTCCACAAGACTCAAGTTCAAGACGGTGTGAAGGTCTGGTACCGTGAAGCAGGTGAAATAGGGAAGCCCACAATTGTATTGCTACATGGGTTCCCCACGTCTTCCAACATGTTCAGAAACCTCATTCCCCTATTGGCTGAACACTTCCATGTCATTGCCCCAGATCTGCCCGGGTTTGGCTTCTCAGAGACACCGGATGATTACAAGTTCACTTTTGATGCCTTAAGTGACACGATTGGATACTTGCTTAACACTTTGAGTATTGACAGGTACTTTGTTTATATAATGGATTATGGTTCTCCAGTGGGCTTCCGTTTAGCTTTGAAGAATCCCTCCAACATTAGAGGAATTGTTACTCAAAATGGGAATGCCTACGAAGAGGGTCTTGACGACCGCTTTTGGGGTCCCTTGAAGGGGTACTGGAAGTCATTTCAAAGTGATCCGAACTTCGTCAAACCTCTCTCTTCCTACCTTCAGGATCCTGCCAATATCGTCTCTCAGTACCATGACGGAGTCGTGAATACAGAGTCTGTTGATCCCGCTGCTTATACGCTGGACATTGCACTCCTTCAGCGCGTAGGTCAAACTGACATTCAGTTGAAGTTGTTCTTTGATTACCAAGAAAACGTCAAGTTGTATCCACAATTTCAACAATTTTTAAGGGATTCAAACATCCCCGTTCTAGTTGCCTGGGGTCGAAATGACACCATCTTTAGTGTCCCCGGCGCTGAAGCCTTCCGGAAGGATGTCAAGAATTTGAAGATTGTTTACTATGATTCCGGCCATTTTGCTCTTGAGACTCACGTAGTTGATATTGCTAAGCAAATTATCAGCGTCTTTGGAGAGTAGGCTTAAGATGCCAAGTTACCTTACTTTAGTTTTTTTTTTAAGTAGAGTTTTCTATATTTTTTTTTGTTAATATATTATCAGCCATACTCAATTCATACAACCTCCGTACCAAGATATGGATATTATTTTCATTGTAACGCTCAATTGAGTTACTTTATGATTATTTTTTGAGGAATATGTCTGCAGTAAAACTCTTCCATATTGAACTCTAACGTTTTGTGATACATTTACTCTCCATCACATCATTGAGGATATTAACAAGTCATCTTCAAATAATTCCAGTGTAGTATACAACTAGCTCATCTTTGGACCATTGTGCTCGATCCTTGACGAAGGCCATCATCAATAAGAGTATGTCATCTTTATATGAGACTTTGACAGTGATTAAGGAATTAATGACATTTTAAATACGTATTACGGTAGTTAGTTGAAGAGAAAGGATTGTCAATATTTGAGTTTCTTTCCCAATGTGACGCAAGATCAGCTACAAATATATTCTTGTTCTCATAAAATTATTTACTAGTGAGGACAAAGAAGAAACTAGCTTCACCTTAATGAAGAACCTCATTTCTTTCAAACCTTGGAGTTTTCCATCGTTTTCAGCCGTTATCCTCTTTAAAACGCGGAATTGACTTGGACTTTTCTACTCTGCCATAGCAAGAAAAGGCTCATTGATTTCACTATCCTTTCTCTCCTCTCACACACACAATATGCGCTCATATCAGTTGAATGAAATGCAACTATTATAGAAATTTTGAGCGTCATTTGGTGTTGGTCTTTTTGAAGTGAAGCTCGATTGACTGAAACCGGTGTTCTATTCTTATAGCTGCAGATATTTACAGTAATATTTAAGATGATGTGTAGTTTCTGCTCCCCATGAATTACACCTTTATCCTCGAAAGGCAGCGGCAAAGCATTGCATGCATTGTAATCCACTTATTTACCACTACAATGCCAATTGAAAATAGTTCTGTTCTCTTTATAAGTCCCCCACAAAGTGATTTATTCCTTGCAAAAGTAAAGTATTTCATTTTTGGTTTCGGGTTTCAAATATAGAGGAAATGTTTATTTCGGCAAACTTTCTGATCTGTTGATATTTTCTAGATATGCACGCCTCACAATAGTAATGCGGCTAGATACGAATTTCTTCAATAGTATACGAAGCCGGTACTTCTTCTAGATCATCTCAAAAGGGGTCGGTCGAATGCCATAATTTTGTTAACTAATAAGCAATAAGCAGCATAATTTTTGTCTCTACGTTAGCGGCAGTCATACCCAAGAATATCAAATCCTTTGACACAGAATTTCGGTAGCTTTGTTCAGAAATAGCAACTAAAATGAAACCACTTAGATGAGAATATACGTGCGAAATACTGTTGCTGAAAATTTTCGTTTAATTACAGCTCAAAAAGGAGAGAAAAAATCAATGAATCATTCATAACACTATATGGAAAAGATTTTTCAGATGGCATTGGATGAAAATTCAGCGAAAGGCATGGGCTGCTAATGAGTTCAAAATTGTTGAGGTCGATTCAATGTTAATTCTCGTAGCTCGTATCGTTCGATTATTGTTATTCAAATGTGTAATTATCGAGTAATTAGTGGCGCGTCGGCTTTAAAAGGAGAAACACGTTCTGCTTAACTAGAAAAGGATTCTACAAAACTTATTGCAATAACTAAAGTTTTCTTAAAATGAGCTTCTAACGGAATGTTTGGGTAGAACGATTTGATAAAAAGCGATTAAGGTGAGTTCCGATCAAGCATACATCCCCAAAACTCAACAAAACCATCAATGTTCGAGCCTCTTGTAGTACCTATTGCTTCATTAGAGGTTTCAACTAAATCAATAAGCTTTCGTTCAATTGGAAGTAATTGGACTAAATCTTGTAATATCTCTATTGCTAGGACATATTCGAACAAATCCCTATCTTTCAAGAATTCTATAGCATGCTTATATCTTAGAAGTATAACACATGAAATGCATAACGTCAGTGACGCAGTCCTTAAAGGATAACAGAAATTCCAGTCCAAATGTTCTACAATCTCCTTTTCATTTTTGGGAAATTGTTTCGTGTAATGACTCCATATTTCATGAATTATTGATTTTGCAGCATTCACTGCTCCTAAGGACTTTGCACTAATCAGGTACGGACGATATAATAAAAAAGATGTCTGAGCTTTAAAACTTGATAGCTCTAACATTAACACTTGACTTCTATAAAAAAGACGTTCTTCGAATATGGGACAGCTTTTTAACCTATTAATTTGAATTGAAACTTCTTCAAGCTCATTTTGCAACTTTAAAAACTGATCCTTATTTGTTGGACCCGAAATGTATAGTTGCTTGAAAATCTTTCCTTGTATTGCAGCTAATTGAATTCTTAATTGCATGAAATTTATTGAAAGTTCACATATTTTATTGCCGAAATGTAGTTCACAAGGCAAAGGTGTCGTGATATCTTCTAGAGTGATAAAGGGTTTCCTTCCCTGGAAAGTCGTTAACATGCAAGAAGAACACCAAATATTCCAGAATAGTAAAACCAAACCAACTCCGGCGGCATTCAATTCGATTAATTCTTTGCATTTTTCTCTATTGTTCAAGTTCAAAGCAACCGCTATCTGCAAAGCATTTATACTCAAATATAATTGACCCTCTAAAGAGATCATCATAGTCATGAAATTAGCCATTAGGACAAGACCACAAAATCCATCAATTGTGGGACAAGGCAACAGATCGGGAATTAACGCCTTTGCGAATGTATAATATTTATAAGCATCTGCCGTTAATTTTGGGATACCATTCTCTGATAAAAGAGGATAATCCTGGGAGCTCGATGGATTTAATAACTCCCTCTTTCTGATAGTTAATGACCCAAGGCACAATGAGGTTGCAAGCAAAAACTTTCCATCACTGCTTCCTTCTGTAGATTCTAAATCTCCATATTTGAGTTCCAAATCAAGAAGGTGCCTTTTCGATATTCCTGGCGGAGCATGAGACTCGTCCTCAAAGAGGATATTGATCAGATGAGATCGTTTGGTAGTATAGTCTTCACTCTCAGTTACACCAGTTACACTATTAGTAAGAGTGTTAAAATCTATAGTACCTGGAGAGTATGAAAGGTCTTCTTTCCCTATTGGAAAGGAACTATCTCCGAGTAGTTTTAAAAAGTCGCCAACATCTGCACCTTCAGTACTGAAGTTATTAAAGTCAAAATCTGTTAGAAGAGAATTGCTCCATATACCTGTATCAACAATCTGAATGTCGGTTGTGTCAAATTCTGGTAAATTGATATGTGGCTCCAATTCTGCTATTTCGATTCTAGTCTTATCGGAAAGAAGATCTTCACTATGTTCATCGTTTTTTTCCAAAAAATTGTTCTCGTTTCTGATATTTTGATTTTTGAACACGAAAACCCTCGAGCCGTTTTGGACCTTTCTCTTGTCTTTCCTTCTATCAGTACAATAGCTACATTTCTCAGGTGTCTTTAGCTTATTGCACCTACTACATGGATTGTTCCCATCACATTTCAATTTTCGTTTCTTGCAAACAGTACAAGCCAGACTAACGGCCTTTTTCTTGACTCTGTCAGGTCTAATCATACCGATAGTTGCTGACAGTCAGCCTTTATCTGATTTGAGCACATAGAAATGCTAGTGCAATCATTTAATTTGCACTTTTGAACTCAAATGGTTGAATTCTAGTTTAGCGCTTAAAGTGAGGTTGAAGGAAACGCAATTTTCAATGCCGTAAAAAAGGGAACAATAGATGTTCCACTAGACAACTCGAAAGAACACGACGGAAAGTGAAAAGGGAACCCCATTATGGCGTTCATTGTAGAGATCACCGTTTTGGATTTTCGAAGAGTATAAAAAAATTATGGGCGTAAAAAATCAAATGTATGCTGCCGTTTGTAACCACATATCAAGAGTACTTTAAATTTATATCATAATTGCCAATTTAGGTATTCACATTGTTTGAAAAGCCAGGACACTCTACGATTATGTTGGTTATAGGTGTCTTTTGTTATTTGATGCTGAATTGTCATACAAAAATCGATTACTTTAAGATCTTCTTGAAGGTGTGATGTGATGTGGTACTGTTTAAAAGTATTGAATCACGCTAAGTGGGATTTAATTAGAACCTATCGATGGAATCTCGCTTTCACCAATTGTGGGTGCCATTTCAGGGCCTAGTGTTTCAAGACGTTGTTCAGTACTCCGACTTTGAGGTCGGAGAAAGCCAGTATTTTTGAAATCAGGAAATAGCAAGTTATCGAGGACTTGGATTCTACTGATACAATATCTCTGTTGGGAAAGTAAGACTTTCGATACAATAAGATGATTAATGATTTTAGATATTTATTGAGGGCAAAATAGCACAATGGGACGAGTAGGTATTCATAAAATCAATGCCTTTGCAACAGCGTTAACTCTATATTATATGTTCATTTCCTCCTCCATATAATACGGAACAGCGAGACATATTATTTCCTTACTCACCTTTATTTCAGTTATGAATCAAACATTTCCTGGATATTAGGTCAGTTTTTTAGTCTCGCGATCAAGATCTGACCACAAGTTAGGATAGCCGCTCCAAAATGAAAATGGCTTTCGCAACCATTGCCATTAAAGTTCAGCTGTTTTGTGACACAACAGCATGGTTGCTAGTATGGCATGATGCAAACGCTATTATTTGCATTGAAATAGGTGTTCATATCTTCCCCGTGCGAAAGCGGAATATGATTTCCTAATTGGGAAGTGATTCACCGGAAATCAATTAATATAAATGTAGACAAGCAAGACTTGCTATTTACTAAAAAACTGCTTTATTTTGGTCAATTACATTTCATTTAACACTGGAATAAAAAACTAAAATGAAAACGATGGAATTTACTAAGAAAAAGACATTTTTGAGATATTTGGCAGTAATTTTAATTGCTGTTCAATTTAGTTTTGATTTCTGTGTATATCTGTCAAGTGTGGTTGAATACATCAAAGAAGTAGGTATGAATTAAATTGGATAAATTTTAACGAACTGATATACTAATACATTGAAGAACGGAGCAACGAACCCCGATGATTATTTATTTGTGATGCAAGCAGTTTCTGCATCTGTACAGGTTTTTGTTTCATTCATTATTGGAAATATTGCTGAGTGGGTCGGATCCATCAAATTCGTTATAGTGATACTTTATTTCTTATCATTTGTGGGTAATTTTCTTTATTCATGTGGGGGCGCTGTGTCATTAAACACCTTGCTCGGTGGGCGCATTATTTGCGGCGCAGCATCTGCTTCTGGCGCAATAGTTTTCAGTTACATTACATCCATTACTCCAGATAGGGTTGTTGTGTTCAAACTTCTATCAATGTACAGAACAGCAGCCGGAATTTGTATGGCGCTGGCTCAATTAGTTGCCATTTTTTTTGGATATTGTGACTTCAAAATTAAAGGATACCGCATTAATTCTTTCAACGCACCGACGTTTGCCTCCAGCTTTATATTTCTTACTCCTAATTGTGGTTTTAGAAAATCCTGAAGTATAATTTACGAAACTACAGAACCAAACTTTTCTGAGTGCTTTGAAACAGTTTTTTAGCGTTGGAAGAAAAAGACTTATTTCCTGTTTGATCTTATTATGGAGCATGTTCTTATCATCATTTATAATGAGTGAAGTGGTTTACTTTATGCCACTGTTTTTAACACTTAAAATACACTGGGATGCCAAATTTCAAGGCATAGCATTTATGGTCGCATCTATATTAGGTGTGGCTGGAAGTTATTTTGCTCCAAAATTGATCAATATCCAAAATATCTTCAGAAAAGCCGAAAAAGACGATTTGAACGAGTCAGAGACGATTGAAAGTGAAAAACTAGGGGTAGAAAAGAAAGATTATCTCTACTGTAATCAAGTCTTTTTGTCAATCTCTGCATTACTTATTTCATTGGTGGGACAAGCTTTCATGGTTGGAGCATCGGAAGCTTTGAAATATAAATCAATGCCGCCCACGAACTCTGGTATATTTTTTGTAGCAGGGATGTCGATTAGTTTGTTAGGATATAACTTTTTGGCGTCCAGCATTCCAGCAATTTTTTCCACGTACATTGATCCAGAGCTGAAGGTTCAGTTGATGCCTTTAATTGGAGCCATATCTTGGATTGGTAAGTTAGTAGCACCCATTGTGTTAGCTGCTCTTTATAAAACAAAACTAGGACTTTCAATTGCGGTTGGATTTGGTATGATGTTGGTAGCTATTTCGATACCACCACTATTTTGGCTAAGAAAGAAAAGGTATTAAATCACTAAAGTATATACATACTCAAAATACTTGGCCAGGTCCGTGTGGAAATCTTAAACAAGGACCATTGCGTTACCTTCAACTTCTACTACAAATTGAAGTGTAACACAAATGAACTGTTCATATTTTCATAAGTAAATATCTAAAACATGTCATATAAAAATACGCTTTAACGCTGCGCAGCATCTATGGCAACATATATTAAAATTTGGAGGGTCTATGGCATCATGTGCGACAAGCAAATGAAACTCGAATCCTTGAGTTCCAGTTTATAAGCCACAGCAGCACTGGCTATACAATTACCTGATAAAATCAATGAGAACGCCATTCTTGGAAACTCATTTAGTTATTTCCCTCCAAATACGACGCGTTGTCTTAACACTGTTCTGAGTTTCTCCTTCAAACACATGAGGACGATTTGTTTCATCGATAGAGAGCTCAAGTCCTAGACTTCCAAACTACTCGCCAAATAAAAGTATTATTTTTGGGCCATTACTAAAAGATGCTTAATTTTTCAGGGACGGTACTAAGAATGCATGAGAGTAACACAATCTTTATGGACACGTTTTTATTTCAGCTGAGCCGAAGTTGGTCGGAAAGATCTTCAATTTGAATAGTATTTCTGATCGGAAGAAAGCTAACTCAATAAACTGGAAAAATACTTTAGTAGAATGACGATGTTCTCATTTGAGGAATAATCTCCATGAGCGCACTCACTTGTCGCTTTAGGTTTTTTTCCAGATACTAAAACCCCAATAAATTTCTAATTATTTAGCCCAGATATTGCACAATTCACTAGTGGACAGCCTAAACTGAACTTAGGGAACAATCTATCACATTTTCAAATTTTCAAATTTTCAATACAGGATATCAATATCATTCTTAGAAATGAGCTTATACTGCATATTATCGTAGTAAAAGATTAGGTAAGCAGCATATCAACCTTTTTGTTCTGAATGTCACCTAAATCTTTCCGTTTTGGGAGATGGCGTACCATATGAATCTTTTTCTGCTACTAATGAATAGGCTATCTCTTCGACGTTTTGGTAGTCTCGTGAATTTTCTTCTGGATTGGTCTACCGTAATATCTGCCGTGGGAAAATATAAGGCCCGCTTATGAGACATTTAGCTTGTGCAATATTATCAGTGCACATATTTGAGGTAAACATTTCTTGATCAAAATGAATGTTTTTGGTAGGCTCAACTTTCAAAACTTGACGTAGACGATCTCGCCAGCTTTGCTACCGTTTCAAACAAACCATACACTAGTTTTGTTATACATACATTTCATTCCGAAGCACTGATTTATTCAGACTTCAATTGCAATGTTGTTAACGAAACGAAAAAATTTAGTTTGATTTTTTAAGACTTTTCACTTGTATTCACATTTCAATTCTTCTATTTTACGTCCATTAGACACTAAATTCAATATCCGTATACAACTCATTCATACCTTCCCTCGAATAAAATTTTGATTGGTTTTTAATCTGTATTCCCACCAGATTTAATAGACTAAAATATTCAATTCGCGCTTTCGATAAGCTTTTTTAACGCTGTTGTTGGTTCTCGGTGTTTCGAGACTATATAAACCGAGCATGAATAAAAAGGAGAAAACAAATTATTCAAAATCTAATATCATAATCTAAAACCCAACGCACCATAAAAAGAAGCAAAAACATATATGTCAGAATCGAATTCAGTACCCGCTACTCCTATAGCAGCTTGGTGGGCAGCCAGGACAACTTCCAACATTTTGAGGTCCTTCCAAGTTTTTCTATCGGTAATTAACTTGACCTTAGCAAGTTGCGCAGTACTCACACATAATAGAGTGAACCGAATCCTTAGATTAAGCTTAGCGGTCTCCATCATATCTACAACTTACTTCTTGCTTATTAGGTTTTTGCCTGTTTTGTTGATTTTGGTAATGGAAATCATTATGTCTATCCTGTGGTGGTCTGCTTTGGTAACCTTGGTTTCCGATTTTGGTGCTACTACTTCATGCTCATATATGACGCACGGTTACAACTTCGATAAACCGGTTTCTTGTAAGATTGGTAAAGCTGCTATTGTCCCGGAAGCCATTATATTTATACTATTTATGGCAACTACGTATGTCTCCTATCTGACAGTTGTATCGCAAGCTGGGCAGCCTGGTTCCAACACTAGGTCTATCTTAAGGGCAGCCTGTAAGACCAGTGCTAAGATGTTGCGCAGTACTTCCTTATACTTGGAGAGCTGTTTTGAGGAAGGTGAAACTCTTTTAGATCTAGAAGCTGAAAAAGCGGAAAAAGTCGAAATCGCAGACGATTTAGAGTCTAGCTTATAATGAGAAAAGTGTTCAAACTGAGTTAGAGGGTTTTGAGTAAATGTCTCGACTAATTCTTCTGAATTTAAAACAAATTGAGATCTCTGAGTAGTTATAATTCCATGATATTCCTTAAGAGCAATATCACCATGTTGTGTACTCTTTATCAATATAAGTATTTTTTCATATTTCTTCATTCTCACACTTGTGTTTGAATTCAGGACTCTCTTGTGGATGTTCTGGATTTGGAACGTCTCATTTGTGTACCTTGACAGTACGGCATTGTAAACATTGGTCATGCTGGAAAATACTACGCAAAACAATAAAATACATGTATATAACAACGGATGTATTACACGTTGCTTATGATGGGAAATATCCGCCTGTCCTGATTTTCATCTTTTAATTATGTAAGAAGTTTCAAGTAATTAGAAAAGCAGATAAACACGGGTATAGATCAAGTGCCCCTCGCTGTAAAATAGCACGACACTAAATCTAGAGTCTGTAACATCTAGATTCTGTCACCTGATGTATGTTCCTTTTTAGGGCACTTATAAATTCCCTGAAAAAAATATCTTCAAATGATCTCACAATTCAAAATTTCAGAATTTAAGTTTTTATAAGGTGTGTTCAAGAAAAGACACCATTTTCACTTGATACAAATACAATAAATTAAGGATGTTATACATTAGAAAGTGCAATTAAATATAAAGGGAATGCCTACCATGCTTGGTATTCTTCCAAGTACTCAATTACGTTTGATGGATTTTCAACTACGGCTTTGGCGGTTTGATCTCTTGCAGTGTCAACAAAGACAGGTGGGCCGCAACACACTACCGCGAGTGAGCCAGAGTGAGTCAGAGATTCTTTCAGCAGTTTTTCAACGTTGGGTCTTCCCGCATGGAAAGTGGCAAATTCAAAATCGACACTGGACGTGTCTCTTACAGAGAGGGGTTGCTCCGTACTTTCGTTTTCAGAAAGAGCTTTCTCTGAATGATCGACAGCAGAAGGAGTGTCTTCTATCACTATTTCGGGATTTTTGGATACGTTTGAGCTGATTAGTTCACCTGGAGTTGCATCTTGCTTAGAATTGTAAATATGAACATTAACATTCAGATCTTTCAAAGCCATCAATTCCTTTTTACACGCGTTGAGCATATCAAACCCTCTAACTGCTACTATTAGCTGTACAAAATTCTTTCCTGTTGCAGCTGTTGTTTTTCCTAGCTCGATAGCGTGGGCAATTGGACCAGGAAGACCTGATCCACCTGCCAAAAGTAATACATTATCAAAGCGATGGGCAGCTGACTTTGATCCATATGGTCCTTCGATGGCCAGCCTCATGGAAGCCCGGCCGCCGTTGCGTTCTACATAGTTCTTTACCAATTTCGTCACACCCTTCTTTGCTTTCAGAATAATGACCAGTTCACCATCCTTTACGCAAGAATCCATAACCGTGAATGGATGCGACTGCCAAAAGCACAGAGGGCGCAAGAAAGAGACAAACACATATTGACCCGATTTTGCTTTCCAGAAATTCTTTGGTTTATTTATTGTAACGCGGATCAAATCAGAACCGACTAACTGTAAATCGGCTTTTGGAAAACCTAAGAGGGCAATTCTAATGATACGTACAATTCTGTCAACACCCCAAATTGCTATTGCGGCGTAAATCCACTCAATGCCACTATACATAGTAACGTGCTCCCAACATGTATATAAGAACAGAGCAGCGAATACTATATGGAGGGCCATAAAAGTTTCATAGCAATGTCTTCTAAAAGCTGCAATGGAAAAGAAGATCAACATTCCTGAGAAACAGGTAGCGGCAATACCAAATTTCCAGAATGTTTTTACTTTAACCATATCCCACTTCTTGTAAAACAAGTAATAGTTTGTAAAGGCGGCAGAGTGAATCACGGCATCAAGGAACATCATTCTTCCAAGCCACTTGTGGAATACGATGAACGAAGTATGTTTCAAACCAGAAATAAGTTGTAGAAAGTTATTTCTTCCTGCAAATAAGATAATAAGCGGTATATGTGCAAACGAAAGTATACCACTTCTGTACGCAACGAATTGAGCCACTTCTGCTCTATGACCAGCGAAAATGATATGGTAAGGGTCATACTGATATTTGTAAGACATGAAAATGGTGTGAAGTATTAAGTAGCCCAAAATAACTAGGGTTTCGAATCTAGTAGGAATATAGCCAGTAAACACTTTTAGGTATGAAAAAGGTTCAGCATGTTTTTTCCAAAGGGTGGGCAATGTGACGTAACCCCTTACGTAATTCACCAGCTTTTGCTTGAAGATTACCTTTTTTATTGGAGTGTAGTTCAAAAAACGAATTAAACCTGCAATTAACATAACACCCACAAAGTATGCACAAATAATGCCCCCGAAATAATAAGGAATATCATGGTTATAATAGTAGCCATAATATGCATCATAATAACCTCTTCTTAGCGTAGAGTTGAGTACAATAGGAAATGTTACATTGACGGTGGCTTTGGGTTGTTCTTGAATATAGTGTGTTCCGTTATTCAATGAAGTATAAAAGTCAGCAATAGTCATGTTCAAAAATTTTGGTGTGTAGCAAAACTCTCTCAATTCTTCGAAACCCTTCTCTAGGGTTTTGTTCGAGTGCCCTTTCTCGAACGTGTCTTCGTAGAGACAATAGAGCATCGATTGAATTGCAGGCTCGTAACGACATATAGCGGACCCATTGAATGCCCAGTTTTCTTTACGCAAACCGACATAACATGAATAGATGGATCTTCTCTCATGGGTATTTACCAGAGAAGTCTTACTAGGAGGTGCTTTTGCAGCGGAAAGCTGGAAGAACAAAAGGATAGTTATAAGTGACGTCAAAAACATCATCCTGTGTATAGCTTGTGGAGTTTATCCAAAGGATATCAAAGGATTGAAAATGGAGAATGCGAAATCACATCGAATACTTCTTAGTTTCTTCTGTAGTTTTATATGGCAGTTATCTAGAACTAAGAAAAAGAGAAAAAAACTGGTAGACGTCTACGAATATTCTGCACAATCACAAGAACTGCTAGGGCTTGGAGTTTCCCGCTATAGAAGCTACCTTAGGCACTCGTCAGGCAAGCGCCTATGTGTTTGTATTTACGATAAAAAAATTTCTTTTCCAATGACTAAAAAAAATTGGAAGCTCATGCTCGCGAATAATCATCAGTAATGGAAGGATCTATCGGATCTTTTTACAAACCCTTTGGTTTTCTTGAGTCTTCTTCATCCAGGGTCCTATAAAACTAGGTGCAGTCGTCTTATTTGTTGAGTGCCTATTTCAAATAAGGTGCAAATGTCAAGACGGTCTTGCATAAAAAAAGAAAAAAAGCGTTGCTTTCCGGAAAAAGTCGTTTCAGCTTACGAAGCCAAGATCCTATCTTGTACGTGATTACTCTGCCAATACCCTTACGCTCTCCAATAAGCAGGCTTCTCCTCTTCCAGAATGGTTCCATGGCATGCGCTGTTTGTTCTCTTCTTTTCAGCCACATTACTCTTCGCAGAACCATCTTTCTATGCTAGCGCCCGCTCTATCCGGAAGATGTCATTATATCACTGCGGAAAAAAGAATGAAAAAATATCGTTCAGACAGCAATGATCTCGACAGATAAATTGATTTTCACGCATGTAGGGCTGAGTGATAATAAAAAGCTTGTTTGCCTATACGACATAACTGGGTGTCAAGAATCGGCCACACGTGCATCATACAAGGTATTGTTTATGCCCATGAAAAATTTGCACAGGCTGTATCAGCCATTGATACTATTTCCAAAAAAAAGTCTGAGAATTTACAAGGTTGTTGTTTTCTAGTGAAGCCTTGTTGTATCCAATAAAGCCGAAGCATAGTGGAATTGAACCGCCCGATAAAGTAGACCGTAGATAGCGAAATGCTTTCACCATTGGGAAGAAACGTAATTTTACCACTACAGTTTGAACTGGAGACTCTTGAAGACATAAATGTACGTATAGGAATATCAATGTCCGTCTCTCGGAAATAGGATAGTTTTGGCTTGTTTGAGGTAACTTTTGGGCAGTCTTGCGCCCAGACAACCTGTTTTTGTCTGATATATCTGTTATGCTAGAGTGAAATATTTTTTCTTGAAGATGTACGTTACTATGGCGACGCTGATTTTATGATGGCTTCGAAATGTTGGTTTAGTTACCAGGTCTCTTAGAGAAGATCAGCTGGTCTTTGGCTGGCTGATATGCATATCTATTTTTTAGACCACAGATCATGGTACAGGATCTGGGCCGAATCTTTGCGTTTATACTCTTGCTGAGAATACTTCTGACAGGACGTTACTTTTACTGACTTTTGAAGTGTGTAGATATAAAGCAGCTAAAATTTGCTTCTAATTTCTTATGATTTTACAGCCCATTATTATAATTAATTGAAAATATAAGTGTACTCAATTGTTTTGAGGCCTCATAACAGATCTTTACGAAGATGAATGTTGTGTATTTACGTCTAAATATAAATGTAAAAACACTTTGGACATGTTCTTAAATATAATGAATTGCTTCTATAGGTTTTTTTTTTTTTTTTAGAGAGTTTTTTTATATAACTGAATATGTCTGTATAAGGTCAAAGCATTCGAAAATATACCCTTTCTACGGTCCCCTCAACTAATGTTTTCTACCAGCACTTACGTATGCATTGTATACCCTAGTTTTGATGATGCTAAAAAACACTGGACATCCCAATATATAACTTTCAAATAGAATACGTTGGATTCCCTGATGCACGAAAACCTGTATGTTCTATAAAACAAACAGGGTAAAGTCAGAAGTACTCAAATCTAGTTATGCCTTGTTCATAAAACCCGTCCATGAAAAAATCACGTCTTATATAACGTCGTTCCACACTTGTACAATTCTGTCATAAAATTTCTTCTGGTGGTCCGTAAACTCTATCAATTTCCCGTACTCTCCCTTTTTATAATTTGTACAATAATTGTACCCAGCGCATTCGGTATTTTGTGACCAAGGAGACTTTTTAACTTCAGGGATTATAACGTTTTCGAGTTTTACAGGTGATTGATAGTGCTTTTGTAGTTCGTCAACACTTTCAAATCTAGACGCAATATCTTTACGTTTAGTGTAGTCATAAGCCCAACATGCTCTTTTGCAAACGGATAGACCACCATTTAGCCATAAAACATTACCATGAATGTCTGTATGGGATATTTGGATTGAGCACATCCGGGCGCTATCGGGTGTGCTCGAATCCTTTAATGTTCCCACGTTGGAGGCCTCTATTGGATGAAAAGTGAATGTATTATTGGATATTAATAAACCAAGCCAAAACCATTCTTTGTCGCCGTAGAAGTAATCTTCAATAGGTGAGAACTGCAGCATTATTGAAACTAGTAAACCAAAAAAGTGTTTCTGTTTGTCAAAAACTAGTAAACCGCTTTCCATGTAATGCTTTTGATGCTTGATGACCAAACTCTCTACGGCATCCATGGCCATGTCATCCTTTAGACGATTTTGCAACAAGTCGAGACCCTTTTTTGAATCCAAGGGTATACCTAGACAATTACCAATTACCTTCTTTAGGACATTGATTTGGTGCGAGCCCAGTTTGGCAGTTGGGAAGCTTCGGTCCTTGAAAAAAAGTGTCCCAGTTTTTTTAAACTCGTCTGCTTCATAAAATGTATCCAATGAGACGAACGGTACAGTATCAGAATCTAGAAGAATCGGTATTTGAAAAGAGCAAAAAGTAATTGCTAGCCATTTATTCGAAAATCGCTTGAACTTGGCAACATAGTCGTCCTTTAGCAAGCTCTTTACGTTTAAAAACCACAGTTCTTGTGGAGGATAATCAATGGATTCAGACTCTCTCGCGGACGCTATCAAAAGCTGTTGGTAGTTCTCACTTAAATCAGACTTGTGAACAATTTCAATCGGTAGTGAATTGTTCAACAGTCGCAAGACCCTTATGAGTCGGATTGAATCGGCTACCTGGTAATCTGATACACTCATTACTAAGCCCTTCGAGCCCTTTTGAACAGCTGAATCTAGCCAACCCTCCCAAAACGGCCTGCTAGAGTTGAACTCAATGCGTGACGTCCCCATGAAAGAATTATCCGTTGCAGAGAATTCTAATACCTGTCCACGATGAGTGCTTCCATCAAATCGGGAATGAATCGGCCAAAAATTTTGTACGTCTCCATTACGCAACGCTGGAAAATCCATATATGGAAATAAGCTGCCTTCTACCTCATGGAGAAGTGGAACATCATGATCAATTGAGGTATTTTTAGTACATTGCTGGTAAAACTGAATACTGTATAGAGATTGGGTTAGCGTTTTCACATCTCCACGACCTCCATTTATGAAGGATAAAAATGTTTTCCATGTGCTTGGTTCATAAAACTCATTTGCCAAATTTGCTCTTTTACTAGTTCCTGTTTGAGCTAATTCAGACAGACATTGAATCGTTTTAGATGGTCCATTCTCCTTCTGTGTTCGAAAACTGTCAACGAGTAAATAGCTACGAGAGCATCTGAAAAGAACTACTAGAAATAATGATGATACGAAGACTAGTATTACCAGCTTTTTTGTTCTTCGTACGCGTAAGCCCATATTTCCTAGCAACCTGTTTTTAACTCTTCTTTCTTGCGTTGAAAAGACTCAATTGTAAGCCTACATTCTCACCATGTCCCAACATAGCGTGAAGACGCTTCGATCATCAAGATGAGTGCTGTGATTGAAAGATATGAAACGATTTTGGCAAAAGAGGCGTTTAAACTAAATCAAACAGATTATACAACCAATTGGAGGGTAACATCTGTTTACTATAAACTCGGACTTCAAACTCGGAATTCAAGGTACTAAAGAGAGTAGAGTTGGTTCTCTTGAGAGTGTGTAGTAAATATCTGATCAGTTCAATATAAAATAATTCCTTGTTGCTATGAAGAACGTATTGTTTCCGTCTCAGTAGAACTTTGGGCTCTGGCATCAGTAATTTTGCGAATCGTTTATTCCAGATTTCAGTCTGTTGGACACAAGTCGACAACATCAGCGCATCCATCTTCGTTAGAGCGGTTGACAGACAAGGAGTCAGAACTAGCAGTAGGTTGTACACCCAAGACAACTCTTGAACCACTTAAACTTTTTACGAGACGTTTTGCGGTGTCATGACCTCTCTGCGAAGTTGAAACGCTTTAAAGTCTTCCAGGATTGTGGTTATCGTGCAACGAGCACAGGTAGGATAATTTTGGACCTGCTATTCTACCTCTGTCCCTATTTGAGTAACCCGTCAATTGATTGGATTTTAGTCAAGTTATCATGCCTTGGGGGCATCGATAACCACTTGCGTAATCTAAATAGGAACCGCTTAGTTTTATATCTTATTTTCTGAAGCAAAGGGTACAGGAGAGCAATTTAAAATGGCAGCTTAAAATATAGTAAATATCATTATTAGATCTTTACAAAAATATAAATAGAAACGTACAAGAGAGTACCATTACTGATTGAATACACTAGTTAGAGAAAAGGAGAGGCCGAGTTCGTCAAGAATTCTGAATCTGAATCACTGGTTTGTATAAGTTTTCCACTCCTGTAGGACTTCAATCAGGGCTTTGTTAACCTGTGTCAATTCTTCCGTTGTAATAACATAAGGCGGCATAATATAACACAAGCAGTTGAAAGGTCTGATATGAACCCCCCTGGATATGAACTTCTTTTGAAACCACTTCGGGTCTGTCTTTTTGTATAGCTCTACAATACCGACGGCTCCGACAACCGACACACGTTTGACAAGGGTTCCCATTAGTCCATTGTCCGGATTCTTAATGTACTCGTACAACTCTTTGTAGATCTGATTTTCAATTCTCGACACTTGTTGTTTCCATTCACCACGTAGCAGGATATCCATCGACTTTTCCGCAACACTGCATGCTAAAGCATTACCCATGAAGGTTGGACCATGCATGAAAATGCCACCTGTTGGACTGTTTGGAGAGGCAATTTTGGAGGCGACCTTTTCGTTGGTCACTACCGCGCTCATTGTCATGTACCCACTAGTTAACCCCTTCCCAACGCACACGATGTCGGGAACTACTTTGACCTGCTCAGCAGGGCTGATTCCCAACTGGTCCTGATATTTTTGGCAGTGCTTGAATGCGAATATCTCACCAGTTCTACCAAACCCAGTGGCAATCTCATCAATGATAAACAGGATGTCGTATTGGTTACATAGCTTTTGGACTTCGATCAGGAACTGTGGGTGATACAACCTCAACCCACCGGCACCTTGCAAGATGGGTTCCAAAATGACAGCACAGATCTCATCGCTATGTAGTTCAAACTGTTTTTTGAGGTCATCGGCTTCACTTTCATTCCATTTATCCTCGAATTTGTTCTGACTTGTGGGTAAACCTTCGAGAATAGTGGGCGCTTGAGTGAATATGTTTTTGCTGAGACGATCTTTGTAGATGTGATGCATGGAGTTGTCCGGATCACACACACTCATGGCACCAAAAGTGTCACCGTGGTACCCATTTTTAATCGTTAAAAACTTTGTCCTATTGCTTGCGGATTCATCCGCCATGTTGGACTGTAGAGCCATCTTCAAAGCCACTTCCACAGCCACTGAGCCAGAATCTGCCAGGAAGCAGTACTGCATGGAGGGCTCGTCGATCACTTTCAATAGTTTCTTAACGAGATTCACGGCTGCCTTGTGGGTGAACCCGCCAAGCAAAACGTGAGAGAACTTCATCATCTGATTTGTAAGGGCCTCATTTAATTCCGGATTGTTGTAGCCATGGATCACGCACCACCAGGACGACATCGCGTCAATCACCTCAACGTCCACCGGCGAGTCAGTATCCAACACAAGCTTACAGCCATGAGCACTTTTCACTGGGAACACATTCAATGGGGCCTTCAACGACGTGTAAGGATGCCAGACGTGTTTTTTATCGAACTCTAGCAGTTCCGCAACAGCTGGTGTATATGTAATTTCGGAAGACATTAATTATCTGAAATCTGAATAGAGAACTAGAATTTTGAATCCTCTCAAGTTCAAAGAGCATGAACGCAAAAACAGTGGCTTTTTATAGCTCACAATTATTGAGTGACCAAAATAAAATCCCGCTGGTAGTTCGTATACTCAAGTATATAAAGTGATGCATTTTCGCAAAGCCAGGACTGTAAAAAATGCTCGAACTCGCCAACACTCGCATCATGAACAGCAAGCCTCAACAAGAACAACAACAACCAATCGTATTCGTCACCGGTACAGATACTGATGTCGGCAAGACCTTTGTATCTGCATTGCTGGTTCACAGATGGAAAGCTGCATACTGGAAGCCCGTGCAAACTGGAATTGAGTCAGATCAAGGTGACTCGGAGACATTGAAAAATTTCAAAGTAGCCGCATCGACTTGGAAACCGCGTATATTCACGCCCACGTATGTGCTGCAGAAGCCTCTATCTCCGCTACAGGCCATGGAATACGAGCCTGAAGTCGACATCAGGTTGTTGGATTTTGCAGTTCCTAATGAATGGGACGCAAAGAGCGCACTGGTCGTAGAGGGAGCCGGTGGGGTCTGCGTGCCCATCACTCGTAAGCTGGAAATGACTGCGGATCTAATTAAACATCTGATCGAGACTAGTAGTCATCCTGTGTACGTGGTTGTCGTGGCACGCAGTGGGCTAGGAACTCTGAATCATACGTTGCTTACATGGAATCACCTCTGCGATAACGGTTTGAGAGGTCACTTGCTCGGGGTCATTCTCAATGGGGAACGCAATGAAGGCAACGTGCAGGTGCTCGAGAAGTACGGTGTGGACGTGATGGCACAGGTTGGACAATGTGCTACGGCACAGAACCTGGAAATGGCGTTGCATGGGCTGCCATCGATGGAGTCACTGATGACCCAACAAGATAGATAAATAGTTTAATTAAAAAATTTGCAACACTCTGATCAAGTATATAAGCATCACGGCTTGGCCTATAGTTTGGTATAGTTCACGTACAAAAAATAAAGTTTTCTTTGTCTTTTGAATCACAGCACAGGAAACAAACCCAAGGTGAATATGTCTAGCTTAGAAACGTCAGAGGTTAAGTTTGACAAGCATTTCAATTGGTGGTCCCTACTGGGCATCGCGTTCTCATTGAGTTGCTCGTGGGTCGGTATCTCTGCGTCAATGGCGGTTGGTATCGCCAGTGGAGGTCCGTTACTTATCATCTATGGTTTGATAATTGCTGCGTTTTTCAGTCTGATGTGCGGTATCTCACTGGGTGATTTTGCTTCTATACTTCCAAACAGCTGTGGTGGTTCGTTCTGGGTTCTTAAGATGTTGGAACGGGAACCAGCAACTTTGAAAACTCCCGACTACGAGGACGCTTCTGACGATGATGAAGAGGTATTTCTGGAGACCTATTGTCAAACGTCCAACGTCGAAATCACTTCCAGAGTTCAAAAGGCCGCGTCCATGGTGGTGGGGTTGTTGAACTATTTCGGTGCCATTTTCACCACCGCCAGTGTCTGTTCGTCATTATCGATGAGCTGTATTGGTATTCATAAACTGTTGCACCCAGATTATGAACTGAAACACTGGCATGTGTTTGTAGGTTACCAGTGCATTAATACCAGTCTGACGTTTTTCAACATTTATTCGTCTCCGTTGCCTTACATCTCTCAGTTTGGGCTTTACACGTCTCTTTTGTCTTTTGCCATGACTTTTATCATTTGTATTGTTTCAAGATCCAATAACACAGTGGACCCATGGCCCAAGGCTTCGAATATCTTTGGAAGCTTCGATAATCAAACAGGCTGGAATTCCTCCGGAATGGCATTTGTTGTTGGGTTGGTCAATCCTATATGGGCGTTTGTCGGGATAGATTCCGCTACACACATGATTGACGAAGTCGGTTACAGCAAATCGCGTTTCTTGGTTCCTAAAGTCATTATAACCACCATCGTCGTGGGGTTCATAACAAGTTTTATTTATTGTGTCGGTTTGTTTTTTTGCATTACTGACAAAACGGCTGTCGTCGAATCCATTCTACCCATTGTGGAAATATTTTATCAAGCCACAGGTAATAGGAATCTCAGTGTGTTCCTACAATGCATGTGCATCACCACAGGTTACATTGCAGGTATCGCTAGTGGTACCTGGCAAAGTCGGATCTTACAGTCATATGGGAAAAGTTACGCACCATTTTATAAAGAAGGTTCGCTGGGAAACAAGTCACTAAAAAAGCTGGCAACATTGACACCCGGGTACAAATCTCCATTATACGCTCACTTTTTGTCGCAGATCTGTGTTACAATCATCGGATGTATTTTTATGGGATCTAGCACTGCATTCAATGCCATCATCACTGCATGCATTACCTTGCTACTCATGTCATATGCTGTTCCCTCCTTTATATTTGTCTTTGTTGTCAACAAGGAAAATTTCACCAGTAGAATCGAGAACGATGTAAATGGTATTAGTAGACCCAAAACTCGCCGTATGTCAACGATCCCCCACATTATCTGTATCCTATGGACCTTATTTTGCCTAATATTCCTATCGTTTCCATACACGTTACCGGTCACAGCAGGGAACATGAACTACACCTCGGTTGTGTACGCAATAGTTTTCTGTATTATCAGCATCGTTGTTTTTCCTGCTTGCAGGCAATAGTTCCTGATGTGGAAATCAATCCTTATATAATATTTTTAGTCATATCTAGCATAAAAACCTAAACTCCTTGATGCCTTCCCTCCTGTACTTGCAGAAGAACTGAATCATGCTGTTTGATGGTAGAGCATCCCTTCACGTCATATGGTTAAATTTTGATAATCTGTTGTTAGGCACCCTTCTGTAACCATAACAAGCGCTATTAGACATAGAATAGAGAGCAGTAGCGCCACAGGGTGTAAGCCTAGGATTTCTCTTGTCTATGTAAACAAAATTGAAGGTTTAATTAAGAATAGAAAATAGAAGTCTCAATGGTCACGGCACGAATCAAACTGGCCTGAATTGTAATGATAAAGAGCCGTGTAATGTCAATGTCATCAGCTCATTTTGCCTAGTCGTACCATGAATCATTGGAGTCTCCAACCAAAAAGAGCAACAAGTTGGTCACAGAAAGCTACTTCAGTTGTTTAAGTAATTTCCCGAGGTGAGAAGCCAACAAGACCGGTGAACTATCAAAGAGTTATCTTTACAGGTGCACAAATGACGAGTAAGAATTTTGTATTAAAAAAAATGACGTATTCATACGTGAAAATGTGAAAAAACTGTCTTGAATGTGAATCTAGTCTAATCATCTTGTATAGAAGAAGGGCAACACAACCATCGAGCATACCGAACGGTCAGTTCTTTCTTTCCTTTTCAAGTGTATTTTCTTTTCCATTATACTTATTCTTACTCTTACTTTGCCAAGACATTAACTAGGTGTAAGGAAAACATATACGCACAGTTTCCCTCTTGAATGATGTCTTGCACTTGTGATGTAGACTTGCACCTTTGAGGTCGCGCCCATGCCATGGAATGCTGAAGCTTATATGGAAGCTCTCTGTGCCTTGATAAGCTCTGATTAGTCGCATATTCAGGGCCTGTTGTGTCATATGAAATCCTGCGGACATTTTTAAGGAGCCTTTCTCACCTAGCGAAAACAAAGCATAGCGAAAAGCTACATGTTGATAAAATTTTTCTTTTTTCTTTTTTGAACAAAACCATTTTCTTTACAGACTAAGTCAAAATCATCATCATTAATCTGGACATCCGTTACATCTCTGCAGGTTAATCAAGTCGTCAGTTCAACGATAAAGAGAATTCACAGTCAACTAGCGGAAAACTAAATCGTGTATCAGTTTCTGAGGCAAAAATTTTGATTCTCCTCAGAAAAAGTAAAACAAGCCCATTTTGTCGTCAAAAGCACTAGCAGCATTTATTTTACGATAATATTTCATGCTATTACTACGAAGCTGACATCCCTTACTATTTTATTTATTTGAAACAAAAAAATAACAGCAGTTACAACACTGAACCAAAAGCCGAAGTGTCATACTGAAATACATAGGATATAACAAACAGGTCCGCAATAGTTTCGCTTTTCTAACTAGTATTACAAAAAAGAAAATTGCCCGAGAAGAAAGCCCTAAATTTGAAGTTGATATAAATGGACAGATATACCAATAAGGACCATCCTGACTACGTTCCTGGTACATTCAACATCTACTCCTCTCAAAATTTGGAGAATGGTATCATATACGAGTCGAAGTTGAAAAAGAACCCCTCAGGGGTTGTTTTAATTCCTCAGCCATCATATTCGCCCAATGATCCGTTGAACTGGTCGAGTTGGAGAAAGATGGCTCATTTTGGCCTGATGGCCTTTATAACTGCGTTTACCGCCGCCACGAGTAACGATGCAGGTGCTGCTCAGGACTCCTTGAATGAAAATTACGGAATATCCTATAATTCTATGAATACAGGTGCAGGTGTTCTGTTCTTAGGTATTGGTTGGTCTACTCTATTTTTGGCCCCGTTTGCCAACTTGTACGGAAGAAAAATTACGTACATAGTTTGTATCACACTGGGCCTCTTTGGAGCTCTGTGGTTTGCTTTAGCTAAAAGAACCAGTGACACCATTTGGTCTCAACTATTTGTTGGTATTAGTGAGTCTTGTGCTGAAGCTCAGGTGCAGCTGTCTCTGAGTGACATATTTTTCCAGCATCAATTGGGTTCCGTATTAACTGTGTATATTATGTGCACAAGTATTGGTACGTTCTTGGGACCATTGATTGCTGGATACATATCAGCCTATTTAAACTTCCGTTGGGTTGGTTGGATTGCCGTGATCATTTCTGGTGGACTTTTAGTTGCCATTGTATTAGGTTGTGAAGAAACGTACTTTGACAGAGGTAGGTATATGACTCCGCTGACCAGCAAGCAATCTGGGTACGAAGACGGTACCACTTTACAAAACTCAGACAACACTCTCGTATCTCAAAAGAAACGTCACCTTGACGCTAACCTAGCCATACGAGAGAAAGGCATGGATGTGTCGGAAACTGCTGAATTTGAAGTCAACAACGAAGAGGAGGTAACTATACCCGAGACTCGCGAATTGATTGACGGGTCCAAAGAGCCTCTAAAGCCTTATCCCAAGAGAGTAGCCATATTTACTAAAGCTACAAATTTGAAAGGGTATGGTTTTAAGCAATACTTCAAATATTTAAAGATCAACCTAAGGATGTTTTTATTCCCGCCTGTGTGGTTGTCTGGTATGTTTTGGGGTATTCAAGATGTTTTCTTGTCGTTTTATCTAACTACCCAAGAGGACACATACTATGATCCTCCGTGGAATTATAGTGATTTCGGTGTTGCAATTATGAACGTTCCTACACTTGTTGGAGCTGTGATTGGTTGTATCTGTGCTGGTATTGTGAGTGACTATTTTGTCCTTTGGATGGCCCGTCACAACAAGGGAATTCTGGAGGCTGAATTCAGATTGTATTTCTCAGTTGCAACTGCAATCATTGGGCCTGCCGGCTTGTTAATGTTTGGTATCGGTACTGCTAGACAATGGCCATGGCAAGCTATTTATGTTGGATTGGGTTTTGTTGGATTCAGCTGGGGCTGTTCCGGTGATATTGCTATGGCATACTTAATGGATTGTTACCCCGAAATGGTTTTAGAAGGTATGGTTTGTACAGCTATCATTAACAACACTATATCCTGCATATTCACCTTCACCTGTTCCGATTGGTTAGCTGCATCTGGTACCGAGAACACCTACATCGCATTGGCCGTTATTAACTTTGGTATCACTGCTTTCGCCTTGCCAATGTACCATTATGGTAAGAGAATAAGACTGTGGACTAAGCAGTGGTACTTGGAATCTGTCAATTTGAGAGATGGTGTGTAAGTTAAATAAGAATTTCTATATCAGAAAAGTAGATAATCACGAATAATAATTACCTAATTCTATTTATTCGGATAGTAAAAACACATTATCTATTACTGTGTACAGTGTTAGAGCTCTGCCCTTCGTAAAGCAGGTGTTTCTGCTCCTTAAAAGATTAGAGCGTAACATTACTGTAAAGATTCAATGACTGTTAAAATTCAAAATAATACATTATATGCACTGGGATACAAGCAATAAAACAAAGAGACTACCACAACTCTTTACAACCGATTTCCGGATATTTCTCGATTATATCAGTGTATGCTGCTGATTAACAAGAATTAGAACACAACCGCTCTTCTTGATGCTTTGAAGTATGTATGAACCGCTGCACCTTGAATCCATTTTGATATAATACCCTGCTTCTAATGAGCAATGTAGTAGTATATGAGACACTTTATCATCAAACCTCTCATCACAAGCAATAAAGCAGAGTAAGTGTTTGGAATCACGAACGCGGGTTGAAAAGGAGCCACTCAAACCTTTCACTATGAGCCAGCGTAGACGCTTAGGTGATTTATTTGAAATCAATATAATTTTACCTATCTTCACTTCACGATCGTGACCGCTATGGTCTATATAAATGCACAAAAGTCTGGTTGGCCGAATGGCGAACAGCACCTGCATTTAATTATCTTTGAAAATAAAAACATATGATGGTTTTGCCTATATCTGCCTGTAATGCCGATTGAAACAATTATCTGGACACTTCGATGAAATAAATACATATACCTGTACTCAATATATGAAGCTAAATATGGTCTTTGCAACCACCAAAGAACGTGCTTCTTGATGATAGACGGCTAATCCTCAGAAAGGATAGTTTAACAATAAAAAATTTATAATATTAATAATATACATATACGAAAATATACGCATCTAGCTATTTATACCATTAATCTAGTATTTTTTTTTTTTTAGAATGTGGACAATGTAATCACATTGCTGTCATCATTTCTGTTTATAATTGTTCATCTTTTCGTAAAAATTCCTAATGTCAATAATTGTAAGGAATGTGAACTCTATTTGGCTAGAGTGTAGATACCGTCCTTGGACAAGGCACTGGAGATAGCTGGTCTCAATCTGGTGGAGTACCATGGGACACCAGTGATCATTCTGGTGACTTGGTCTGCGGCAACACCAGTCAACATGGTGGTGAAGTCACCGTAGTTGAAAACAGCTTCAGCAACTTCGACTGGGTATGTTTCAGTTGGGTGAGCGGCTTGGAACAAGTAGTATTGGGCCAAATGAGCTCTGATATCAGAAACGTAGACACCCAATTCAACCAAGTTGACTCTTTCGTCGGATGGAGATAGGGTGGTGGTGGCGGCGGTAGCGGCGGCACCAGCAGCGATGGCGGCGACACCAGCAGCGATAGAAGTTAATTTGACCATTGTAGTTGTTTGTTTTTGAGTTGTTGTTTAGTGATGATATTAGCTTAGTAGGAAAGAAGAGAATGAAGGCACAATCTCAAATATAGCTGATCAAGGCCACCCTATTTATATGGCGTTCCCGACCAGCTACTGCCCAATCGAGTTCGCAAGTTTCTATTTCATATCCCACAATATTTGTCACTATGGAGATACTGCTGTTCTTGAACGATGCGCCTTCAGCAGATCTCGTACATGAAGGCACACTTTGTATTGTCTATACACTTTCGTATGTGCAGAACGGAAGAATGTGCCTTATAGGGGAGGCACTTTGAATGAACCCTTTGATGTGCCTGTAGTATGTCCATATTTGGCATTGCAATAAAGCCAAAACCAAATTTGGTCGGACCCTCGTTCAGAGGCCACCGTCTAAGCCTTGGCGCTAAACGGTTGCTAGGCAAAAATCGGAGCTTTGCCATTCCCCAGATTAAAAACATCTGCCATGAGTGTTTGGAGTCGTATCCCGTCAGGTCTACACTACTAGCAGAAAAGGCGCCTGTCTAGAGAATCGTGCAAGGCATCAGAAAATACCTTGTCTTGAACGACAAGTCTGCGCCCGGAACAGACCAAGCCTAAATAACGCAAGATAAGCATTTGCGTGAGTGTGGTGATAGTTGCCTTACCTACAGTGGATTGGATAGCGTATAGTTGGTTCTCGTGGTTAGTAGGTAGTGGGCCTTCCCGGAATTCTGGTGGTACTTTACGAATGCCACCTGAAACGACAACTATGCTCAATCCTGCTCCACGTTGGAAAACAGAATATCGAAAGCCAATGTTGAGTTAAGTGCTGCCACAGTTCTCCTGAGATTGCGTTCTACGTCTTGTTTTGTCCGGTGGCTTGCAATGATTGTGAAGTATCCTAGCTGAAACGACTTCAACTCGGCCAATCCGTATAAATTTCATACTCCATGATCTAGGTGCATGCAAATATCAAAATGACTTGATAACGTAAATGAGTCTCCATAATTAGCAGGAAAACGCATGTGTCTAACCATAAAACACCTTACCTCCAGAACCAAGTAGTACCACCATTGATTTTATAGCGAAGAGATATAAACTTTTCATAACTAACCACCGCGTATTGAGGTGGGAACAAGTACCACGAGGAGAGTTCTAGATAAGTTCATGCGTATAAGCATATGTAGTTCTCCTCAGTGATCTTCAGAACTGTCTTTTCTTTTACATTACTACTAGCGCTACACGCTAGTATATTAGAATAAACAAAAGCCGTTCATATTTCAAACTAAATCAGTGTCTGGATATTACCTTCTTCAATATCCCTGTTCGATCACAGCTGCTTTGAATAGGCACAATTGGAACTTCGGGCGGGTATAAAGGTAAAAGTTCCGTCCTTATCGTTAGACGTACGAGTGGTTGGTTCTTCCGACTGTGCATCGATAACATGGCTAGTTGTTGAAAGCCAGTGTACGTCGAAATTCATCCCCGCAAGAACGTTTAACCATAAGCGATACAATTCCAACCACAATAAGAATAGTACGGAGTATTCCATAGATCAATATTAAACAAGTATTGGTTCATGTTATATATGATAGCTCTTCATTCTCTTCCCCCCCTTGCCTGGTTTACATGTGATACCTCCAGTAAAAGCTTTGTTGGGAAATGTTCATCAGAGATTGGCTTCTTGAAGTTACCTAGTGCACCGAATATGCCCTCAAAATAAAGATTAATTTATAAAATAGAACACTAAATGTTTTCCATGAAAGATTACCAACAATAAAACCAAAATCATGAAATGTCACGGAAGTAAATACAACTGATTTAAAGTGAGCTATTTCGTATAATAGATAGGAAAAGTATGGCTTAAATGCGTTTATGGATAGAATAATAATCCCAGACTGGAGGCGCTTCAACACAATCAGAGTTAAGTTAGAATATTCAAAAGTTCTAGCGCCATGAATGCAACGAAAAGAATCACAAGTGGTTTTGAGCGAACCATTTCGTATAATGAATAAGGAAGTTTCGACTCAGCTGTTCCCCTGGAAGGACTAATTTGGTTTGAGGCTGAATACTTCTAAGATTATAATAGACTTCAAGTCGATGTATCAGGGACTAGCAACAGTAGCATTATTGAACCCTGTTGAACCCTTTTTCGAACTTATTACTAGAAATTTTTTTATTTTTAGCAGCCCTTTGCCTTGACGAGGCGAGACAAAAGGCGCACACCACAAATGTGACATAAAACATTGAAGCTTGAAAAATTCGAAAACTGTTTATTAAGTTCCTCTTTATTGCAGATCATTAATCGCAATAGAGCATTGAAACTAGTAATGAGCCCTTTGAATAACGTACTTGGCCAGTAGCGACTGGTTTCCCAATACTGCAGTTAATCGTGATCTTTAAATATTGATTGAAACCTCTCATTTTGTAAATTTTCTCTTTACTAAGAGCTTAATCTGTTGGAAGAAAATTCAACCATCATCCATCTAATACCATTATATATGGTGTTAAAAGAAGAAATAAATTGCACTAGTAAGATAAGATTCAAACTGTCATCAACATTAATGGAAGCTGAAGCGCAAGGATTGATGTTGTAATAGGACCAATGAATGATAACATATAAAAGAGGATCAGAATCATCTAAAATATTATGCAGAATTGCAGATTCCTTTTTGTGAATTCCTAAATCCATGAGGAGAATATTACGTATAATATATATACGTAATATTATAACATTAAGAAACAATGGAATCCCAAAGATCATCATACAACTTTAATGGTCAATACCAACAATATACCTCTCTTATATATTCAAAAAAGAACTGGATACTCTCAATTATTACTACTTGCTAAACTACTAATTATCAACATGCTCCAACACTAACAGTTGACTGCATAGTTAATAGTTGAATTGTACCTCAAAGCCTTTTATAAGGACTAGATTACTCTGCAAAGCAGTAATTATCTATAAATCTATGGAGGGTTGGCCGAGTGGTCTAAGGCGGCAGACTTAAGATCTGTTGGACGGTTGTCCGCGCGAGTTCGAACCTCGCATCCTTCATTATATTTTTGAATATCACCACACTGTGGTATCATTTCAAAAGGATATGCAAATTGAAATAATTTCTCATGCAAGAGTTGCTATAATAGTTATATTTTTCATGCAATGAATGCGAATCTTGCAGATTTGAGTCAAACCCGCGCTATAATCTATACTTAGTCATTGCCTATAGTCTGTATAAAGAAATAAAAATAAATGCATAAATCTTTGATGAAACCTTGCCACCGTACTTTTCACATCACGGAGTAAGACTTGTGGTAACGAACTCTATCCTTAATCCGACTAGTTCTGGAAACTGGCCTCGTTAATGGCTTTCAACAGCGTATCAAAATTTGACAAGTGTTCAGGAATATTTAATAAATTGTTTAGTTCCGAAATGTAGAACTGAATTTTGGGAGATTTGGCTTTATTAATGACCAATGGTTCTTTTATAAACGGTTGCATGCTGCCATTTCCCTCGTATAAATATATGGTTCCAAATTTTCCAAAATTTAAAATAACATATCGTCTACCGCTAAGCTTCGTCCCAATATCATGCACACGTTTTGTTTGAACTCCATCGAACAAATTGCTTGAGAAGATTTCGATTGGTGGCTCCCTAAGAATGAATATACTCCAATCCAAGAGATTATACTTGGACGTGATGTTATCCTCAAATCTGTATTTGGCTTCCTTCGGGCTCACCATGACCCCCTCTTTGATATCAATTAGTAGTCTTTCCATAATTTTGATATTGGGTATCACTTCTCCGTCTTTATTTTTGACATCATTACAGACTTGCTTGGTGAATCTACCTAACCCAGTTTTCATACTCATTAGAACTGCTTCTTTATGCAATTTTTCATATTCAGGGAGTACAGGGACAAGTAAGTTCGCTAACTCGGGGTCATACGCTATTATTTCTTTGATCTTTTTAATTTTCCATTGGCCCCTTTGTAGCATTCTTTCTAATAACGTATTGTAAAGATTCTGTGTATACTTGGGTATCCCGAAATGGTAAACTTTAGATTCTAAGACATCCTGCATGGCATTGGTAGGCAGCTGCCAGATTTCTCGAGCGGGAACGTACATAATATGAGGAGCTTCTACTTCTTCATCAGGATCAAAATAATCTCGTCCCATCAAGGGATAATGTTGATATAGTTTACTGTCCATTGAAAAGGATTCTTTCTCCAAGGGCCGTTCGAGATCATGTAAGCTTGGACCGTAATCTTGGATTTTTTCCGAAAGTACGATAAACTTAACAACTTCAGCGCCATTCACAACTGTGGATATTGGAAGTGCCATATTAGAGGCGACTTCCCTCTCACACATTTTGCACATGTAGCTGCCTTGTTCTTTTTTCTGAAAATTAACGTACACGTTCTCATGCATAACATAAAACAGGGATTTGCAGTCTGTAAGCCAGTAATTCAAATCTGAAATTTGCAGTTTCTCGAACATGCTAGCAAATGATATACTTCGTAAACCTAGCCACACTGCCGCAGATATTTCCTTTTGAAATTCAATATCAAAGAGAGAGCAAAAGTTGTGAGACTTCAAGTCTATCAGAAATCCTTCAATTTCGATAAAGGACCTGTTATCAAAGGCAGTTGCGGTGTAGTATTTGCTCTGTAAAACGAGGTCAGTATTCAAGCATCTCTTGAGATCATTCTCTCCGCCCATATGACGGTGTATGTAGACGTCTCTACCATCGGCCAAAGTAAGAGAATGACAATTTAGGGAAAACTTTTTCAGTCCATCGTGTCCTGAATTCTGCTTTTTGATGGAATTTGAGTGTCTGATTGAACCATTGGATAATTCATAAAAAGTATGAGATTCGGTACTGACGTATTGAAATAGCTCACTAGAGTCTTCACAGTACAAATCCGATTCAGGTATGAACAAAGGATTCCAATTCTTCAAACCACGATCAATCAAGTCCTCGAACTGCTGCTCAGTTACGATTCTGTTATCGACCAGAGTAGACGGGTGTATTAAACAAGATAAACCTTGATCGACCAGCCAGCCATCAATTAAAGCTATCTTTTGATTCACAAAAAAATGCATTTTTTGGTATAAGCATAGCTGCGGTGTCGTTGGAGTAGAGCAATATCCTTTCTAAGGGTGATGGTGGGAAGAAGTTTGCTACACCATTATCTGTTAATATGTATTACTCTGTTAAAGGCAACTTTTCTTCACAGTGCGAAAGTAAACCTTCCGAAAATTTCAAATATAAAAAATTTCAATCTCACAGGCTTGCTCATCACCATATTGTGAGCACAAAGGCAGCAGTTTTAGATAGCACAAGGGAGTAGGAGTTTACGCTATGAGTGATAAAGCAAACAATGATTTCGAGGACTTTTCCTCTGATGAAGAAAACGACCAGAACAACGTCTTGCTTCAGACCAAAAGAAAAGTTTCCAGCAAGGACGATGTATTCAGTAAGAAGGTAGACGAGGTCGAAAGTGAGGGCGAACCAGAATCTGAACAAGAACCAGAACACGAACAACAGAACGAGGACAAACTCGAACAAAAGCAAGATCAAGTGGCTGAAGATGAAAAAGAGCAACCTTTGCCCATCTCTCTAGAAGATCTAAAGACAGAAAAATTAAGGCAATTGGTTAAATCAAAGGCTGACAAGAGGTCCAAGCACAAAACCGGTGTAGTGTACTTTTCCAGTATCCCACCTTACATGAAGCCTGCCAAGATGAGACAAATATTAACTCGTTTTGGTGAGATAGATAGACTGTTTCTAAAGAGAGAGGACGATCAGAAGTATAAGCAGAGAGTGAAAGGGGGCGGTAACAAGAAAAACAAATACGAGGAAGGATGGGCTGAGTTCATCCGGAAAAGAAACGCCAAGCTGTGTGCGGAGACGCTGAACGGGAACATCATTGGTGGTAAGAAGGGTACCTTCTACCACGATGATATCCTGAATGTGAAGTACCTCCCTGGCTTCAAATGGGCTGATCTAACCGAACAAATTGCCCGTGAAAACGATATCAGACAGGCTAAGCTGGAAATGGAAATCTCACAGGCCAACAAGCTGAACGCCGACTTCATCAGAAATGTGGAGCAGAGTAAGATGATACAGAACATCAAGAAATCCAGGAAACGTGCTGGCCAAGAAGAGGAATCCGCGGATTCCCACCCCCGCAGAGAGTTCAAGCAGCGTCGCGTGGAAACCAACCGTGCCAATGCCCCCACCGACATTAAGCAGCAGCCGTCGAAATCTCAAGCCCTGGGCAACGTCCTGACTAGCTTACTGTAGTATAAAATAGAAATAAATAATATATATACAAAATCTGTCATTTAGCACGTTTATTTCCGATGCTCATCGCAAAAAATTTTCACTTGAAAATTTTTTTCACTTTTCTTCTTTTTTGGGCGTATAAAGTAGAGTAGGATATATAGGATAGTTAGAACTAGTAGATTTTTTTCCCTTCGAGTATTGCTGTTCGAGATTTATTGAGTTATAACGAAGTTGCGTAATATTAGTGAGCAACTACAGGAAAAAAACATACAATGGGTACCGCTAAGAAAGAGAAATCGAGACGTACTCGTGAAGGTAGCACCAAAGATGGTAATATACGTGTGAAGGGTGAAAATTTCTACAGAGACTCCAAGAGAGTCAAGTTTCTGAACATGTACACCAGTGGGAAGGAGATCAGAAACAAGAAAGGTAACCTGATCAGAGCAGCTTCTTTTCAAGACGCGACGATACCGGATGCGAGAGTTCAGCCAGATCGCCGTTGGTTCGGTAACACTAGGGTGATATCCCAGGATGCCTTACAACATTTCAGAAGTGCGTTGGGTGAGACCGAAAAGGACACATACCAGGTTCTTTTGAGGAGAAACAAGCTTCCTATGTCACTATTGGAAGAGAAGGACACAGACGAATCACCAAAGGCTAGAATCCTGGACACCGAGAGTTATGCTGATGCATTCGGGCCCAAATCCCAAAGAAAAAGGCCACGTCTTGCTGCGTCCAATCTGGAGGACTTGGTCAAGACCACAGATGAGGAATTTGTCAAGTACGAGGAAAAGCAAGTCTTGGACGCCACACTGGGGCTGATGGGGAAACAGGAAGATAAAGAAGAGGGGTGGACAGCCACTGCTAAAGAAGCCATTTTCAGCAAGGGTCAATCCAAACGTATCTGGAACGAATTGTACAAAGTCATTGATTCTTCTGATGTGGTGATACACGTCCTGGACGCAAGAGATCCATTGGGGACACGTTGTAAATCCGTGGAAGAGTATATGAAGAAGGAAACGCCGCATAAACATTTGATTTATGTCCTTAATAAGTGTGATTTGGTACCCACTTGGGTTGCAGTATGTTGAAATTTTTTTTTTTTTTGATTTTTTTTACCAAGAGGATAATTATATGAGAGATGAATTTTTTTTTTTTTTGATTGCGTATGAATTGTTTACCAAACCTTTTTGTCAGGGTGCTTCTTTGTTCGTTCTAGAACAACTTTATCTACAGAAGTGTCTGTTACTGTTTTGGAAGAGTAATACTGTTCGCTTATCCATATTTCCTCGTTCTGAGGAAGCCTTTTGGATAAATTTAGAAGGACAACCTTTGTTTTGAAGGTACACCTTCGCTTTTAGAGCAGCGAGGATCTTATGAGTTGAGCTTTTGTTATTTGAGATTTGTTTCCCAGATATCCGTACAATAGTTCGTAGTAAAGATCCTCACAATTTTTTATCTTGTATTTTTTTTTCAATTCAAATCGCATTTCAAACAATCAATATTTCGCATATCTGTCCCATTACAATTTCTTGGGGAAAAGTTTTCTTTTCATGAAACAAAGTTCCATTACTAACAAAGTTTATTTTTTTTTCAAATTTAATTTTACGAATAGGCAGCTTGGGTCAAACATCTATCTAAGGACCGTCCAACTTTGGCGTTCCATGCATCCATTACCAATTCTTTCGGTAAGGGTTCATTAATCCAATTGCTGCGTCAATTCTCCCAACTGCATACTGAAAGAAAGCAAATCTCTGTAGGGTTCATCGGATACCCAAACACAGGTAAATCATCTGTCATCAACACCTTAAGAAAGAAAAAGGTGTGTCAAGTGGCTCCAATTCCTGGTGAAACTAAAGTCTGGCAATATATTACTCTGATGAAGAGAATCTTCCTGATCGATTGTCCCGGTATCGTGCCACCTTCCAGCAAGGACTCTGAAGAAGACATTCTATTCAGAGGTGTCGTCAGAGTCGAGCACGTCACCCATCCAGAACAGTACATTCCAGGTGTTTTGAAGCGTTGTCAGGTAAAGCATTTGGAAAGAACCTACGAGATCTCTGGATGGAAGGATGCCACGGATTTCATTGAAATTTTAGCAAGAAAGCAAGGTAGACTACTGAAGGGTGGTGAGCCCGACGAGTGTAGTGTTTCCAAACTAATCTTGAACGATTTCAACAGAGGTAAGATTCCTTGGTTCGTTGTTCCACCTGAGAAATCCGAGGGAGCTAAACCCAAGGAGGAATCCAAACCAAAGGAGGATGAAGCTAAGCCCAAGGAGGAGAAGGTTGAAGAGACAGCATAAAGGCGAAAACAAACAACCGGTGTATAATATCAATTAAAGATTACTCGTGATTTTTTTTTCTTTTCTTTTTTTGTTCGTTTTTCTCGTTCTTATTTATTTTGGCAGCAAACATTCTGGGGGGAAATAATATAGATAGGTATTTAGTTTGTAAGTATAATATTCCAATAGAAATTTAAAGTACAATCGCAATACCATTCTCTCCATCCATATATGCAGGAAGATAAATATCGGTATATTGGTCATTCCTCACGGTATTTTCGCTTACCCGTCTCTCACTATTTTTTTTTCACTTGTATGTCATTTTCTCTCTATCAAGTCTTTTCAATAATAGTATAGTGAGAGTATCAAAGGATGGCCAAACAAGGGTTCGGTAGCTTATTCACTTGCCAGAGTTTTTTTTTTAGTCAGTGGAGATTTTCTTCGAGTGTTTCATAAAAGTCATCTCGTTTTTATATAGTCGTAAAGGAACAAGAAAGAGTATGCAATCTATGAACGTACAACCGAGGGTACTAGCTGTGGGAGGCGAGCAGTTCTTTTCTCAAAGACAGGCTCCAGAGCAACAGCAGCAACAGCAGAACATGGGGCCACAGGTGTATTCGCCACAGGTCAATAGAGCCAGAATGTTTCCTCAAGGGATGCCTGTAAATACAATGAACGGCTCTGTGAGTCAGGAAATGAATAATGCCTACCTTTTGAAACAGAAGGGCGACCCGCTGTTGACGCAGCAGCAGCACCAACAGCACCAACAGCAACAACAGCCATTTACTATAGGAACGCCTGTATCAGTGTCTAGTTTGCCGCCCGGACTGAACGTCCTCCAACAACAACAGCAGCAGCAGCAGCAGCAGCAGGGAATGGGGCTCAATCGTACCTTGGCGTCCCAGTTGCCCAAACATTTGACAAACCAAAGTATGCCTCCAATATTTTTACCACCCCCAAATTACCTGTTCGTTCGTGACGTCTGGAAGTCCAACCTCTATAGCGAATTCGCCGTTATAAGACAGCTAGTCTCCCAATATAACCATGTATCCATCAGCACTGAGTTCGTGGGCACCTTGGCCAGGCCCATTGGTACTTTCAGATCGAAGGTTGACTACCACTACCAAACAATGAGAGCCAACGTAGATTTTCTAAACCCAATACAACTCGGACTTTCCCTAAGTGATGCCAATGGTAACAAGCCCGACAACGGCCCATCCACATGGCAATTCAATTTTGCATTCGATCCAAAAAAGGAAATGATGTCTACAGAGTCATTAGACTTGCTCAGAAAGTCAGGTATCAATTTTGAGAAACACGAAAACTCCGGTATCGACATATTCGAGTTCTCGCAACTACTTATGGATTCTGGCTTGATGATGGACAATTCCGTCACTTGGATCACATACCACGCGGCATACGATCTGGGCTTCCTGATCAACATCCTGATGAACGACGCCATGCCCAACAACAAGGAAGATTTCGAGTGGTGGGTCCACCAGTACATGCCGAACTTTTACGACTTGAACCTGGTGTACAAAATAATTCAAGAATTCAAAAACCCTCAATTGCAACAATCCTCACAGCAGCAGTATTCATTGACCACGCTTGCTGACGAACTGGGGATGCCAAGATTCTCCATTTTCACCACCACAGGCGGTCAAAGTCTGTTGATGCTTTTATCCTTCTGCCAATTGAGCAAACTGTCCATGCATAAGTTCCCGAACGGAACGGATTTCGCCAAATATCAAGGTGTTATATACGGTATTGATGGGGACCAATGATCATTTATGTACTATATATACACAATTTAAGGGAAAAAAAACTTTCAAAAACAAAACAAAACAGGTAGTGAAGCTTGGGTAATACAACACAGCCCTAGTATCTTGTAAACAGCACTTGAACACGAGAAATCAATGCGTTATTCCCTTATGACCTCTGTCACGTGCTTTTTGGTATGAGTAAAACCGCTTATTTTTTTTTGGAAATTTTTCGTCCATGTAGGCGAAAAACATCAGGTGGCAATTAATTAAAGAATAGCATGGTTCAAGAAGCAAAGCATCCATTCCGAGGATAAAAGGAAGTACAGGCTTCTTTGTTGATAGTTCTATAACGACTACACTTTTTCGAGATTAGGCAATACCACCTTTTCGTCAATTTTTTTTTTCCTGTGTCCCTGTTGCTGCTGTTACAGTGCAAAAAGTTTTTATCGTAACTAGCGGACGTTAAACTAAATTAATTTTTATTTTTTTCTCATTTATATCGTTTCCAAAGAACGGTTTACGTTTAATTTGTGGAACTCATACTTTACAAGTGATAAGTACTTGATATAAGATACTTTTTGGAAGAAAAGAAGAATACGACCAACGGTTTTAGTTCTCTACTTTGCGCTAGTAATAGACTGCTGTAAACAAAGAGAAACAACAAAACGCTGTTCCAGTCGTTTGCTTCCTCACACATTTTAATATTTTCTCTGTTCGCTTCTTCAAGTTGTGTTTTTTTTCCATACATTTTAATTCATTTTTGCTCATTTAATTAATTACCTTTCTATTTTTGTTTTGTTACTTCGTTCAAATCCCTTCCTTTTTCAAATATTCAAATAATCAATCACTTTACAGAAACCTGTTGATAACTTTCCTTACTGATACATCTCTTTTCTTTAATTTTTAAGAGAGAAAAGGAACACGAAGAATACAAAAACCGTCGCATATTTTTTTTACAAGAGTGTTCTGAATTTTATTTCTTTGCCGTAAAATAGTTGCATTTGAATTTCATATCCCTGAACAAAAGCACCAACCATATAAAGAAAAATGGTCGCCACGGTACAAGACATATGTTTTGCATTTTTACAAAACTATTATGAAAGAATGAGAACCGACCCATCTAAATTGGCATATTTTTACGCTAGTACAGCCGAACTGACGCATACCAATTACCAATCTAAGTCAACGAACGAAAAAGATGACGTTCTTCCAACGGTAAAAGTTACTGGACGGGAAAACATCAATAGATTTTTCTCGAGAAATGATAATAAAGTTCGGAGCTTGAAACTCAAATTGGACACCATCGATTTCCAGTACACCGGACATCTGCACAAAAGCATCTTGATTATAGCCACTGGTGAAATGTTTTGGACGGGAACTCCAGTTTACAAATTTTGTCAAACATTTATCTTATTACCATCCAGTAGTGGCTCTACTTTTGATATTACCAACGATATTATCAGATTTATTCCCAATTCATTCAAGCCGTATATTCAAACAGAGGATTATTTGCCCCAACCTGAAAAGGAAAGCTCTGCAACTGCAGATGAAGAAGAAAAAATAAGGCAGGACTTGAAGGTTGATAAAGAGAAGGAGAAGGAAATTTCTTCGGAAGTAACGAAACCAAAGGCTAAAAAGGAAACTCCTAAAGAACCGATCGAAGAACCTGAACCCTTGAATCAAGAGAAGCCAGTTGTTGATCGCAATCAATCTCAAGGTATACCTGCTGCTAAAGAACCCAAGAACCACACGGAAGGTGTTGCATGTGGGGCGAAAGGAATTGACAAACAGGACGAACTTCCACTACAAGAAACAATTGTTAAACCGGATGAAAAGCCATCAAAGTCTGAAAAGAAGGCAGTAAAGGTATTACCAATAAAGACTAAAGAAGTCCCTGAGATTATAAGCAAATCCCCACTTCCCAACGGTAAGGTCGATAATGAAGAAATAACGACACAAGAAACTGTAAAGGAATCAGAAACCGAAGGCAAAACAATAGAGCCCCAATCTTCCGAAACTAGAGAATCTAACGGTGGTGCTCCATCACTCTCACCTTCTCCAGAACCTGTTGCAAACCCACCAAAAATGACCTGGGCCTCAAAGTTAATGACTGAAAACTCCGACAGGATCAGCAAGAATAATAGTACAGTTGAATACATCAGACCTGAAACTTTAACGAAGAAACCAAGCGAAAGAAAATTTGAAATGGGAAACCGCAGAGACAATACGAGTAGTAGCAAGAACAAGAAGAAACCGGTCTTCAGCACTGTTAATAAGGACGGATTTTATCCAATCTATATTAGGGGAACAAGCGGTTTAAGAGAGGAAAAATTGAGAAGTGCTCTAGAAAAAGAGTTCGGGAAAGTCATGAGAATAACGGCAGCCGATAACTTTGCCGTTGTCGATTTCGAGACTCAAAAGAGTCAAACCGATGCTCTAGAGAAGAAGAAGAAACTGATAGACGGTATCGAAGTTTGTTTAGAAAGAAAAACAGTAAAGAAACCCACCGGCAATAACTCACCTGGCGTGTTTCCAAATGGAGTACGTCCTCATAGAAAGCAACCGCTTAAAAGGAAGGAATGATTTAATATCAAGAATTCCAGAGAAAAAAATACAAAGAGAAAATTCTAAGAAAAAAAATCATAAAACAATTACCAGAAAACCCCAAAAAAATTGTAAATTAAAACCAGAAAAACCAACAAGAACTTGTATGATTAGCAATAATGTATTTGGATGGTGTGTGGACGAATAAGAAGACATAGTGTAGATTAGCCATTAGATATAGGAAAAAAGAACGAAAGAAAGGCAAATAAATAATCGAACGCAATGTATGATACATGGCACAATTTTTTGTGCTCCGGAAAGAAGGGGGAAACAACAAGCTTAAAATAGTGAACAAAAAAGCATATTGATAGATAGCTCATTTGTAGTTAACTGATGACATTTATGTACATAATTAAAATAGAAGATAATTAGAATTATTTTTATGACTACCAAAGCCCAAGAAATCAAGCAATGCTACAAGCAGAAGATGTTACACGCCTTCAAAATAAAAAAAAGATGGAGAAAAGAAATATATCTTTTGCTTCTTCTTACTCTGTGTTGCTGTCGATTAAGACAACAAACGTGTGGATAATTTACGGGAGCTGTTTACCATAGACTACCTAGAAATGGCATAGTCATGGAGATAAATTCCCATGACTATTTAAAGGAATCCAGAACATGAATCCAGAAAAGAAAAGAGGAAGACTAAGGAAAACCAGCAAGAACGAATGTTGATTTTCAAGCTGCTTTTATACCGATCTTTGGAAAAGTCGCGGAGAAAAGCTCGAAATTATTTTTTATTTTTTCATTAGGGCTGAGACTACTAAGAGATGAGCAAATTGACTCTCACCAAGTGCTCTACTCTACTCTACTTTGTTGCTAGGCAACGACGCAAGGGATTACATACTGTATCTAAGTCACCCGTAGAACGGGGACTCTCTGTTTGTAAGACTCGCCATTCCAGTGCTTTCCACCAGACACGATGGAAAGATAGCTAGACTGTTAAGGGCAACTGCACACGAGATCACCCCGGGCGAGGATTGTGTAAGAGCAGTTGTTTCTTTTCCACTCCACCACAGCAAAGTATATACCGGGATGGTTAGTCCTGCCCAAGTTAATGATCAAATGATTACTCATAGTGTATACTTGAAATTCCACTGGAAAAACTCGCTTTGTGATGGAAATTAAAGGCCATAATAAGGGTCTTGGAAATTTCCAACGGAATTATCAACAGTGATGATACAACAGTATGGAATTTAACCTGGTGAATCATATATAAACGGTGGGGTCTTGGTAGGATTGTGTAGGAGGTGTTCTTCAGCACTAGATATAAGTGTCAAGACAATTGAGTATAATTAGAAATTTGTGTACTTGAGAATGGGTAAGAACGTTTTATTGCTGGGATCTGGGTTTGTTGCGCAACCAGTCATCGACACATTAGCAGCTAGCAATGACATCAGTGTCACCGTCGCATGCAGGACACTAGCTAACGCACAATCTTTGGCCAAGGCCTCTGGTTCCAAGGCCATTTCCTTGGACGTTACCGATGATGCTGCTTTAGATAAGGTTTTGGCTGACAACGATGTCGTCATCTCATTGATTCCTTACATTTTCCATCCAAATGTGGTAAGAAGTGCCATCAGAACTAAGACCGACGTTGTTACCTCGTCTTACATCTCCCCTGCATTGAAAGAATTGGAACCAGAAATCAATAAAGCAGGTATTACAGTCATGAACGAAATAGGGTTGGACCCAGGTATCGACCATTTGTATGCGGTAAAGACTATAGATGAAGTTCACAGAGCTGGAGGTAAGCTGAAGTCATTCTTGTCGTACTGTGGTGGGTTGCCAGCTCCTGAAGACTCTGATAACCCATTAGGATATAAATTCTCATGGTCTTCTAGAGGTGTGCTATTAGCCTTGAGGAACTCGGCCAAATACTGGAAAGACGGTGAGGTTGAGACCATCTCTTCGGAAGATTTGATGGCTACTGCTAAACCTTACTTCATCTACCCTGGTTATGCGTTTGTCTGTTACCCAAATAGAGATTCTACACTTTTCAAAGAGCTATACCATATTCCTGAGGCTGAAACTGTCATCAGAGGTACCTTGAGATTCCAAGGTTTCCCAGAGTTCGTTAAGGCTTTAGTCGACATGGGTATGTTGAAGGACGATCCTAACGAAATCTTCAGTAAGCCAATTGCATGGAACGAAGCTCTAAGACAATATTTGGGTGCCAAGTCTGCTTCTAGAGAAGATTTGGTTGCCTCCATTGACTCAAAGACCAACTGGAAAGATGATGAAGATAGAGCAAGAATCCTATCCGGATTTGCTTGGTTAGGCTTGTTCTCCGATGCTAAGACCACACCAAGAGGTAACCCTCTAGACACTCTTTGTGCACGTCTGGAAGAATTAATGCAATATGAAGAAGATGAAAGAGACATGGTCGTACTACAGCATAAATTCGGCATTGAATGGGCTGACGGAACTACCGAAACCAGAACAGCTACTCTAGTCGATTACGGTAAGGTTGGTGGTTACAGTTCCATGGCCGCAACCGTGGGTTATCCTGTGGCCATTGCAACTAAGTTCATCCTAGATGGTACAATCAAAGGTCCAGGTCTACTAGCACCATACTCGCCAGAGATCAACGACCCAATCATGAAGGAACTAAAGGACAAGTATGGTATTTATCTAAAGGAAAAAACGGTGGCTTAAACAAAAAAAATTATCAAAAGTTTTACTATGCGTATATTAACGATATTTTATAGTCTCTTTTTTGTATTACATACTTTTATAGAGAAACGTTAAATAATGAAAAAAATTCAAAGAGGTAAGAATACAATTTAAAGAGTAAATTTTAGACTGGGCAACACAACAAAATATATGCTGCATTTAGAAGAGGGTCGAAGCTTGTACTGTTAGATCTGGTAGTAAGGCTGCTGGGAATCTTATATTTTGGGCTATAAGAAGAATAACGTACCAAATGAGCTCGTAAAAGGGTTCTTAGAATTTTTCACTTTTAAAGGTTAATCCTATAAATGAAAGGTGCAAAATTGAAACGCTAATCAGAAGAACACCAAGGTCAACTACTAGCACAATCAACAATCTACACACATAATGAGTCAAGTGGCACAATCCCAGGAAGGCTCCGGAAGATTTTGGAACAAGTTTAAAACATCAACCAAATCATTATCTACCTCATTGTCACATTTAAATATCAAAACAGAGAAAGATGGTGACACAGCAACTTCAACCCTGGTCCACAAGGGACTAGTCAAATTCTATCAAAATCAGCATCCCTTCCAGGGGTTCCCAGGCTGGTTGGGGGAGAAAGAAGAATTACCGAATGAGCGCAAGATATTGGATACGCAAGTGAAGCACGATATGAAAAAGCAAAACTCCCATCATTTCTCATCGTCCTTCTCCAACAGAAGGAAAGCTTCTTCGGAAAACCCCATGGATCCTCCTGCATCGGATGGAAGCGTACCGGAATACACACCTGCAAGCAAATCCTTTCAGAACATTTATAACAACACAGCAAGTTCTTCTGGCTCAACACCGAGAAGGGCTGTATCGCGACCCTCTAAACCTTCTGCAGGTCAAGAATTTAGAGCAAGCTTGGGTCGGAGTAAAACATCGGGAAGTTTTAACACTTCCAGCACCCCAACGCCGCCACCAGAAGCAAATGGTGGAGTTATGGCGATGAAAGATAGACTAAAGAGGCGTAATAATGATTATGGGTTTTAATCACCAGTATTTGTGAAGTGAAACGGGTTAGAAAATTTAATGAATATAGATATCTATATGTAATAAGTGAGATTTGATATAAAACACAAATGGAAAACAAGGAGATACACATGCATCCGGTTATTTGTCTTGTATATACTTATAATTACAACTTTTTTCTTGACACTCGGTCAAATGCAGTACTTGAGTGGTAGACAGCTCCATGTTCACAGAATTTCTCTTAATGGGATACTAGTAATACTATTTTCTTCAAATTCTCTATCGTTAGTACCAAAATTTAAATAACTATGATCATGCATCGGTCTTGGCTTAAATATAACTTTTATCAGGAACAGAATGGCAAAAAGAGTTGCAATCCCAGCAACAATCAAATACACAACTCCTAGTGCCTCGTTCCCCGCACCGATGATGCTGTTAGTGGTTAGTACAAAGGACTTTGTTCCATAAAAAGATGTTACCGGGTAGTTCAATTCTATATCAGCAATGTAGACACCCTTACCTATTCCATTAGTCTCATTCTTCATCGCCAGCTTATAAAAATTGGGTAATGCAGCAGTTCTCATCCATACTTTGAACTCCTCCCAATCTTGCAAGTTGGGAATATTCTCATCCGTATAACCATCGGGGAATTTTTTGGCCCAATTTGGAGGCGGTACAATATCGGATGCATTATAGCGGGTCTTTGCGTATCTGTGACGATCTGTATTCCACGCAATACCCTCCTTGGTAAGTAAGTAGTCTGGAGTACCGTTAACACCAGTAAACGTCGCATCGAATGTATCATTGAACATCGAATTGGCTATTAGTCCGCAGGGAAAAACCGTCTTGTTGTCTGAGGTCCTAAAAGGGTCACAATTGGGATCTAGAGCATCACCAATCAACGCCTTCCCCTTTAATTGCTCTAAATCAAAGGACTCCACATATTCTCTATGGTTTTGGTTAAAGTTTGTCAAATGATAGTAAACATAGGTAGATTTCTTAATATGGTTTGGAATCTCAAACTGTATTCGACAAGTTTGATTGCCCGACTCAGCATCTGTGAGTACCATCCATTGAGGTTTGGTAGTAACTTTCTTACTGAAGCGATAGTTTACGTATTTAGAAGGGATCGTCTCAAAATGCGTGGCTGATGCTAGCGCATCACATTCGGTGTAGTTTACCACCAACCTCTGAACGCTTATCGTGCTGACCACCAGCCCGATACCAATGGGTGCAAAGACGCATGCCATTATGATAAGCAGTGGCAGCACGCTCTGTGGTGACAAGATGGGCTGCCACGCTTTAAGTCGCTGTTGTCTAAACGATGTGTTCGCGGGTTTTCTTGATTTTTGAACCTTGTGCTTGCTGGACAGCTGTTTCTTCTTTCTCCATTTCGAGATCAGCCCCATATTGCATGGAAATATTGAGCTCTGGTTCTATTCTGGTTCTCTTGGTACTTTCTTCTCTGTATTTGCTCGTCACGGAATATGCCATCCTTTCCATTGTTTCTTAAGTAGCGCGACGAAAATAATACGAGAATAAGTGGAAAAAGAAAAATAGTCCACTTAAACAAAGATAGGCAATGCTTCATAAGAGGTTTCCACAGAGTGCCGATAGATTGAAACACGGATATATGATATATTTAAGTTACACACTACTGACCAATTGACAGGGAAGGTGAAAAAGAAAAAGAAACAGAAAAACTAACGTTACGTAGATTTTGATTTTAAAAGAAATAGAGTTCGTCAAATGATAAATGAATAAATGAGAGGGAAAGAGGAAAAGCAAAAAAACAGGTATGTATATGTTAAAGCCCTTTACCGTTTGAAAAAAGTTCTATGACTGTTACTCCTTGATCTGTTGGAGTTTGGAGTGTATGCGATTTTCCCATAAGAATTGGTATTACCATAGATCATTGAATTGTTATCTTGTTCCATTAAACTCATAGAGTTAAAATCGTGGAACGGGTCATCCTCCGAGACTTCGTCATCGTACTCAACACGTTCTTCAAACATGTTTTTCTCTTGTTCATCGAGATGCTTGTGAATATCTTGACTGGTTTGTCTTTTCTTGTTGGATGACAGTTTGGCAAAGTCATAACCGTCTTCAGATAGCACTGGGATGAGGGGTGGCTCTTGGTTTCTCAATAGAGACCATTGCACTTTCTTGAAGAAAGGGTGTTTCTTCACGTCAGCTGCACCCATTTTGCAACCTAATCTTTTGGATTCGTTTTTGGTTAGCAGTTTTTTGATTAAGTCCTTACAGGTTCTTGAAATTTCGTTGTTATTCGGGAAACTGACTTCGTTCTTCAAAATATTTGTAAATGTTTCATTTGTGTTATCGCCCTTAAATGGAGTGAAGCCGAAAAGCATTTCATAGACCAATATCCCTAGCGTCCACCAGTCCACTGCAGCGGTGTGGCCATTGCCTCTTATGACTTCAGGGGCAATATATTCTTCAGTACCCACGAAGGAGTTGGTTCTGAAGCCATCCGAACAGATTTTGGTATCAACAAGAGTTGATTGTGCGGAACCCTTCACAACCGGGATTTTGGAATCTTTGGCTTGAATAGATAGATCGAAGTCGGAGAGCATTATGTGACCAGACTGATGCAGTAGGATATTTTCAGGTTTCAAATCTCTATATATAAACCCCAGAAGGTGCAAGTATTCTAAGGCCGCTGTCACTTCACTAGCATAAAACTTTGCATCGTCTTCACAGATGCATTTGGTTTCTCTTGTTTGTAAAGCTCTAAAAAATTCCCCTCCCATGCAGTATTCCATGCAAAGGTACAAGTAATCTTCAGATTGAAATGAATGGTATAGTGTGACGATGAACGGATGATTGCTTGTAGCGAGAATTTCTTGTTCTGTAAGAACACGTTTGATTTTGTTTCTTTTGATCATTTCGTCTTTGCTCAAAACCTTCAAAGCATAGACTCTGTTCGTTTTTTTTTCTCTTACTAAAAAGACTTTACCTACATCACCTTGACCCAGTAATCTGATTTTTTCGAAAGATTGTGGCCCAACCATGATGTCTTGAAACTTGTTGCTGAATGATTTGGTTCTTAAACGTCGCGATCTCCTCGGCTCTTGTAAATCTAAAATCTTTGGAGGTGGTTCTTGAGGGAAAAGTAAACCTGACGGATGCGCCGACCCACCAAGACCGATATCGTTTATTTTGAACGAGTCTGGCTTCTTCGTTGTCGAAGTAGAAGACGGTGCCGACGCGGGCGATACTAGTGGTAAACCATTAGGTTCTGATGCTGCCCTTCTTAGGGGCACTTTTGTTCTTGGGTGAGCGGATTTACCGTTTGACTTCGTAAGTGAAGTGTGTTTGGATTTACTCTTGGTTTTGATCTCTTGTTCTCCCTCTTCGTTGCCATCCTCGTTGTCGCTATCTTCGTCGAATTCGTTGCTGTATCCCACAACGATTGACGGAAATGATTGGGCAATTTCGGGGCTTTTTGAAGAGTCTCTGGTCGGGGAGCCATTCAAAGTATCTTTCAGTGACACATCCTTGGGAATGTCATGGAAAAAGGAATCTTCATTGCTGAATTGTTGCATTTCTTCATTTTCCTTGATTTCGTTTAATGACAAGTTACTTAGATTCCTACCGTTTGTCAAAGAATTTGTCTTTGAGGTGGGTGTAGATAAAAAATGGATGGCGCCAGCATTCGGGTATAACTGGGAGCCTTCCTCCAGTTCATGAGAAGACAAGGCATGTGTTGGTAAGCCTTGGTATGCAAAATATGGGTTACTCCCGCGCACCGTGCCATTTCTTTCTCTAAATGGGTTATTAGAAGAAAACCCCTGAGAACTCGAGTGGTGTCGGTGGTTATTTGGTCTTGCAGCAGAATTGCCGCTATTGTCCTTTGAGTTGTGGCTGGGCATTATCGGAGTGGAGGGTGATCTTTTTCTACCAGTTCCGGCCCTAGCGATAGTGGGGCTTAAAGAAGGTGATGACAGCAGTATGGGGGACCCACCACACGAATGTTCACGTTCGTGCTCGTGCTCGTCTATATGCACCATTCTGGGTGTCTGTAAAATGTCCTTTTCTGGGATGGTGGGAGAAAGGGGCGGAGATGGCGAAGCAGCATTTACTGGAGAAGATATGGGCTTGACGTACTTCAGTTTGGATGAAGATGACGTGGAATCACCTTCCAGACTGCTCTGGCTGCTGTTATGGGCACTGGCATTTTTGCTGTTGTTACCGGATTGAAACATACTTTTCAGCTTAGAAAATCGTGAAGACTGACCGTCTGAGCCACTGTTGTGATCCGATTCTTTGGAGGTCTCTGCGTCAGGGTACAAGTTCACACTCGATCCGCTTACGTTATTGGAGGAGCTCCCACTCCGTTTCCACGACCGCGTCAGCAATTTGGAAAACGATATGCTTCTAGTCCTTTCTGATCCAGTGGGAGGCCGTTGAAGCAAATCATGCTCGTGCTCCTGTTCGTGCACATGCTGAAGCTCATGCCCGTGTTCGTGATGATGACCAGCCATGCTTTCTCGTTGTTATCCAAATGATGCTACCTTTGAGGCCTAAACCTTCAAACTAGCGGTACAGCTGTATACCATGTAGGTTCTAGTCATTTAAAACAGGAGAATATCTCGTTCATTAAAGCTCTTGGGAAACTGTATCTTCAAATCACGCGCGACGGGAAGGCTCACATAGAAACTGTGGTGGTAATCTTTCAGTCTAATTTGCTTGTGCTACATGAGTGGTGCAATACGTATATGAGGCTAGGTATATATCGGCATACATAGTGGTGTTGCTGTGTTGTGTGCTCCGGCGCAGAGGTTACTTTCTGTTTATACCAGGTGTGGGGGTAGCAGCAAGTTGGGGATGCCGTTCTTGATGTAGTAGATGTGGCCGCAGTTCCTGCACTTCATCTCACCCTCGGTGATGGACGTCTGCAGCAGCATGATGTGCAAATCGTTTAGAACTGCCATGCCGACATCGGTGAGTTGCGGGACGGTGCATGGGAAGGTGGGTTTCTTGGGGGGCAAGTTGACGTTGCCCAGTTCGCCGGCAACCTTGAGCAGCGCGTCCCAGTCCACACGGTCGATAATATTCAGCAGAAACTCCGGGTTAAACTCGATGGACTCGTCCTGCACCAGTTGGCACTTACCGCCGTCGAACTGTAGCGGGAAATTGTCGTTGCTGGTGTCACAGGCCTTGATAGGGCATTTCAGAAAGTTGGTTGTTAAAAACTTCATCCTACGTAAACTAGCGGCGTGGTGTGTGGTGCTGGTTGGATCGTGGGATGCCTCAATGGCACTAGTTATACTAAAGTAGCTTCGCTTTAAAGCTCATCGATGAAAAATTTACCAAAAAAATGTGATATGGTGTCGTGGGACGTGATGAGTATAAGAGAAGTACATATTTACATGTTTTGTTAAGAAGAGTCTATTTGGATGTCGGATATGCGTTTCAGCAGTGCAAGGACGTCCCTGTTCTTGCTTAGGATCTGGTAGCAGGTTTTCTTTTCTGCCTGCGGGATAGTGTTGAGGACTTGGGAACGGTCTTCATCCCTCGGCAGTAGGATTCTGACGCTGGCGCCCGTGCGTATCTTCTTGTCGCGCTGTAGGAAGCAGTTCATCTTGAGGATGCTGATCAGTTTGAATATATTGTCATTGTAGTCGTATTTGCAGTTGGTTTCCTGCAGGGTGATGTACCCCCTCAGCAGCCGCGTGTAGGTTTCCAGCGATATGCTCGGGATTGGCTTGTTGGCAGGCTGAGCGTGAATGCTGGGAAAGAACAGCTGGGTCCGTTCGTTGTATGGGTCCATTACTATGGAGGAGTATTTCTGGAATATCTTGTTGTCCTGCATGGAGTCGCTGATCAAAGTGTCATAAAAGGCCTCTTGGTTTTTATTATCGTAGAGGTTGCGAGGGAAAAGGAAGGTGTGGTCGTAAAGCCAGAGCCCCAGTAGCTTCTTCACCTCGTTCGATCGTACCTTGCCATAGAACTGCTTGAATTCGTCCAGTGTCGTCAATTCGTTGTTGTGAAGTTCGGTGCATATGAATTTCAGTAAGGTTGGGTATTTGGACCAGTTCGGCAGTTGGAAGTTCTGTACTTTCTCTGGCGACGTCACTATCTTGTCCAATTGCTTGTTCCATAGGTCGTAAAACACGTCTATCCGTTGGTGGGCACCCTGTAGCTGCTTGTCCTTAGTCAAAAGCTCTACTTCATGGCGCCACTCCTCACTGCTATGGTTCGGAGGGCCGCCGTTTGGCTGGATAGTATCTCGGTATAGCATGTAAGCGTATAGCATGTGGAATATAGATGCCTTCACGCGCTGCGAGTCATAATCGGCGACCCTTGCCTCTTTGTTCAGCACTAAATCTGTTAGACTATAGTGTCTTATGGGAGAGTCTAATTGTTCATTCTGCTGTTTGACCGATCGACCTTCCTCGGTACGCTCGACCGCTGGCTGCTCGCGGTTAGCATCATCTGCTTGTTCTATCTGTTCGGGATTTGGAGGAAAATCGAGAGCTCCGATTTCAACTTCTTCCTTCTGCTTCGCCAGGCTCATCTGTGCGGCTATCATCTGTTCTTCGAAGACCCTCTCATTACTTACAGTCACCATCGTATTATAGGCGACAATACCCGTGAATGTGATAATATTGGTTGTGACAAACATCAAATTGCCAGGCGCATTGAAATACCTCCACAGAGTGCGCATGTAGGGGGATGTATCGCCGCTACAGCTCAGCAAAAGCCCGTTTACCCTCGTAAAGTTCGTCATTAATTTCTTCCTACTTCTGGTCGAGTATATATTGGTCTTGGAATGCACCGAATAAAGTCGCTTCCATAAAAGTCGCCATACCGTGCTAATGCTTCTCTTCCCCTTCTTCAAGTGCATTGTGAATTCGCACGCTTGCTTGGTAGTCTTGTGGTCTCGAGGCAGAGTTTGTTATCCTTTGCGTTATACCATCCTTTATTTTGCAATTTACCATTGGATGCATCTCCCCGCGTAAAGTCGCTAGTCCGCATTAAAAGAAGATAGTAATAAGCTTAAAGTGTCAATAAGTGTGTAAAGACGAGGAGTATTTTATTGTGATTTAGTTTTTGTTTAAACTGTTTGTGTACATATGCACATATATATATATATAGACATATTTATATTTTTGATATTATTAGATAATTGCGTTGAAAGCAACGGCAATGAGGGCAAAGAAAAGGTTATTTAATGGCAAACTATTTTGCGAACCGCTACCCATGTATTGACTAATTGATACCACTGAAGAAGTTTGGTACTGTACAGAAATAGAACTGGAAAATTCCGATGCTGTAGTAACGGAAGATGGTGATACAGATGACTGTGATGAAGAGGGAGTGGATGATGATGATAGAGAGGCGGATGATAGAGAGGCGGATGATAGTTTAGCAGCTAAGGATGTGGAGGTGGATGGCATGGTAGTCGTTGGTGCGGTAAATGACGAAGAGATGACTGGTGTAGTAGTTGATGACAGTTCAGCACCAGTTGATGAAAATATGGATGATATAGCAGTTGATGATGGCGTAGCAGTTGATGGTTGTTCATCGGTTGATGATGGTGTAGAACTATATGATAATAAAGAACTGGTCGAGGATAGTGTTTGAGTAGAAGTAGATGACAATGAGATAGATGTCGATGGTGAAGATGTCGATGAAGATTGGGTAAATTCCGATGAAGATGGAGAAGATGTCGATGAGGATGGAGAAGATGTCGATGATGAAGACGTCAATTGTTCTTGAGAGCTTGAACTAATGCTTGGTGCAATCGTCGTTTGACTTCTAATAGATGATACAGATACAGTATCGGACGAAGTTTGGTGGTATTCACCGGTAGCATGTTTATTGAAATCGTCGCCTGAAGCGGTTGTTGAGCTTGCAGTAGTTTCTGTGGATGTAGTGTCTGGCTCCCAAGAAGTTGTTGAAGTTGGTTGTTCAGAAGAGGCCGATTCTAATTTTTCAGTGCATGTAGAGCATACAGATGATGAGGTAGCTGTAGAAGCAACAACGCTTGTTGTAGATGTACTCACAGAAGATGATACGAATTTTGTAGTCTGAGAAGATGTCGCCATACAAGTTTCATGAGTGCAAGTTTCAGTGCCAGTCGTAGTTGTTTCATGGGTCCCAGTTAGTGTAGTGGTCTGGGATTCAGAAGAGTAAGGGCACCATGTCGTGTACATAGTAGTAACACCGCTGATAGTTGTGAAGTATGTAGACATAGAAAGCGATGGAGTCTCGGTAGACGTTGTGGTGGCCGATTCGCTAGTATGGATAGATGAACTTTGAGAGGTGGTGGTTTCCTCGACTGACGAGATGGTAGAAGGAATGACAACAGGTGATGAAGTGGAGGAAGAATGCGTGGATGGTGTATATAAGGATGTAGATGTAGATGTTGTGGAGGTAGTTGAAGAAGATGATGGAGATACAGAAGAGCCTGTAGATGATGATAGAGATGCGTACGAGCTTGGCGATGGTGATGATGATGATGATGATGATGACTTTATTAAAGAAATAGTGGAACTAGTAGAGGTAGAACTAGTAGAAGTTGAACTGGTAGAAGTTGAACTTGTAGAAGGTGAACTGGTAGAAGTTGAACTGGTAGAAGTTGAACTGGTAGAGGTAGAACTGGTAGAAGGTGAACTGGTAGAAGTTGAACTAGTAGAGGTAGAACTGGTAGAAGGTGAACTGGTAGAAGTTGAACTAGCAGAGGTAGAACTGGTAGAAGGTGAACTGGTAGAAGTTGAACTAGTAGAGGTAGAACTGGTAGAAGGTGAACTGGTAGAAGTTGAACTAGTAGAGGTAGAACTGGTAGAAGTTGAACTGGTAGAGGTAGAACTGGTAGAAGGTGAACTGGTAGAAGTTGAACTAGTAGAGGTAGAACTGGTAGAAGGTGAACTGGTAGAAGTTGAACTGGTAGAAGTTACAATTGAGCTGGGGCTTGTGTTCATGCTTGAAATTGAGCTTGAGCTGGTTTTGCTTGAAGAAATTAAAGTACTAGATGAGGACTTGGAGGTACTTGTCGACGATGTAGTAACGCTCGATGATGGTACAGTTGTAGTTTCCAGCTTGGGGGAAGAGCTGATAGTTGTTGTTTGACAAGTAGGGCAGACGTATGAGGTAAGCTCAGAAGTGACGGACAGGGTAGTTGTTGGTAGCGTCGACGATGAAGAACATGCCTCGTGTGAACAAACTTCTGTGGATAATGTCAAAGTACTGAATTGCGATAATGTCGTTGCATATAAAACTGAAGGAGATGCAGCAGTAGTAGATGCAGCAGTAGTAGAGGAAGCGGCAAGGGTCAATGGACACCAAGTCGTGTACAAAGTTGTGGTATCAGCTTGAACTATGGTGGACGTGGAGACCAATGCAGGCGAAACTGTGGTTGCGACAGCCCCGTTTGCCCCGTTAGTCTTCGTCACTGTGACCCAAACTGTCTCTGGATCTGAAGCCAGGGCAATGTTGGTCAATCCCAACAAAATCGTGAGTATGCAAGTAAAACGAGCGGAAGAGAAAGTCATCTGAATATAGTTCCTTTTTCGGTCTTACTATAGTTGCTTGTTGTGCTTCGAAAGGGAACCTAAGAGAGCGGAATAGCCCCATGACAGTTATTGGTGATAGGTCATTATTTTGGCGTTTATATATGCTTGAATTGCTTGCTTAAGGCTATGTTTTTGCAGAGGTTTCTTGTTTCAAGTCATTAAAACGAAAACAGTGTTTTAGTATTGTTTCAGAAAAATATGTTACAGCCGTGTTTGCACTTGAAACGTGTAGAGACCAAAGAAGGACTCTACAACTAAACTAGCTTGTGACCTACAGTGTGTGATGGGGGCTGCAGTAAATGCAAAGTGAGTAGTGAATAAGGTTTTGGCATGTTGAAACAAGCGGAGCCTATTTGTGATTGCTGTCATGCAACTATGAATGCGGAAATCGGAAACTAATGGCACGTTGCCATAAATAAAAAATCGAACGTGCAAACTACAGTAAAAAGTGATGATGTATCGTTGCCTATTGCTGTTCTGAATTAAAAGCTTTATAAATTGAAACTTGGTCTTTAGGACCGATAGTAGAGAGGAAACGTATACTAGCTACTATAGAAAAAGAGTATTATATATCACATACAAAGTTACCTTACTTCTTTGGTAGACCAGTCTTTGCGTCAATCAAAGACTCCTTTGCTTCCTGTGGGCCTGAACCGACTTGGGTCAAAATCACTCTGGCAACACCCTTCTGCAATTCAAGATCCAATTCACGGGCAGTGAACTTAGCGGAGTCAAATTGTTGATTGAAGGCATCTAGTTGTTCAACAGTAAACTTCTTGTCCCATCCAGGAACAGAGCCGAACAATTTATAGATAAATGCGAATAGTTTTAGTTCGTTTTCAGCTAAGTAGTATAACACAGCGTTTGGACCTGCATCGAAAGTATAGGCGACGATTGTTTCGCCGTAATACTGGTTGATGGAGTGGCACCAACTGATGATACCTTTGGAAGTGTCATTCATGTAAAAGATTGGGGGGAAGGAGTCCAAGCATGTGGCGTGAAATGAGTTAGAATCCATCATTGTTTCCTTTGCAAAAGTTGCAAAATCTTTTTCAATGATGGCCTTACGCATGACTTCAAATCTGTTGGGCACGACGTGTTCAATTCTTTCTTTGAACAATTCGGAGGTCGCCACAGTCAATTGCATACCTTGTGTGGAACTCACATCCTTTTTGATATCACTGACGACAAGAACACAGGCTTTCATTTGGGGCCAGTCGGAGCTGTCTGCGATCTGTATAGCCATGGAGTCGTGACCGTCCTGGGCTGTGCCCATTTCCCAAGCAACGTACCCACCGAACAAGGACCTACAAGCTGAACCAGAGCCCTTTCTGGCAATCCTGGAGATTTCGGAAGTGGATTGCGGTAGTTGGTACAACTTGGCAATGGCAGAGACTAAAGCAGCAAAGCCGGCCGCGGAAGAAGCCAACCCAGCGGCAGTAGGGAAGTTGTTTTCAGAAACAATGTGAAGTTTCCATTGGGATAGAGTGGGCAATGAGGCGTCCTTTATTTCCAGTTCCTTTCTTAATTGGCGCAGGTCGTGCAGGCAGTTTTGGGTTCTTTCGTTGTCGATGCTATGTGGTTCGCCGTTCAACCACAATGTGTCCTTCTCGAACTCGGGTGCAGCGGCCGCAGAGGTCAAAGTCCTCAAGTCATCTTGCGATAAAGTCACTGAGATGGAAGAATTGGTGGGCAGATTTAATTTGGTGTCTCTTTTCCCCCAGTACTTCAGGGTGGCGATGTTGACAGGCGCGGTGACGGATGCTGTATGAATACTCATTGTGGTGGCTCGCTGGTCTGGGTCTCTGACTAGCACTGCCTCACCACTATCAGGATAGACGCTCTTTATATATAATCTTCTTCGAGAAAAGGCTAAACGAGCCATTTCGGCGATTTCGGCATCGTGAAAAGTTTCACAAGTGCAAGATTAAAAGCGAAAGTAAGGTTGCCAAAAGGGCCTGGTCTAGTGAGTTGTGGTGGGAGTGTCGGTCGTAGGGAAGTAAGGTCGAGCAATGTTTGTTTGGCAGAGAAAGAGTGTATTGCTAGGGCGTTCAATTGTGGGCAGCAGTGGAGTCGCCGTTGCTGGAATCAACGGGATCGGTAGAAAGAGGTTCATGTCGTCCTCGTCGTCCTCGTCGTCGAAGGAGCTAACACCAGTGTTCACTCCGAAGGAGCTGGAAGTAGCACGCAAGGAAAGACTGGACGGACTGGGGCCGTTCGTGTCCCGGTTGCCCAAGAAATGGATTCCGTATGCAGAGCTGATGAGGCTCGAGAAGCCCGTGGGCACGTGGCTGTTATATTTGCCCTGCACTTGGTCTATTCTTATGGGGGCCACGATGCAGGGTGCCTCCTTGGGCGCAACAGCTGGTATGTTGGGTATTTTCGGTGTGGGTGCTTTGGTAATGAGAGGTGCTGGTTGCACCATTAACGATTATCTGGATAGAAAACTGGATCAACGGGTTATCAGGTCTGTTGAAAGACCCATTGCCTCTGGTAGAGTGAGTCCGCGCGCCGCACTAGGATTCTTGGGGGCTCAAACCCTGGTCGGGATGGGCATCCTGTCATTGCTGCCTGCACAGTGCTGGTGGCTGGGCCTGGCCTCTTTGCCCATAGTGTTCACCTACCCTTTGTTCAAGCGGTTCACGTACTATCCACAGGCTGCATTGAGTGCATGTTTCAATTGGGGGGCGTTGCTCGGTTTTCCAGCCATGGGCATAGTGAGCTGGCCCACGATGATACCCTTGTACTTGGGTAGTTATCTATGGTGTATGACTTACGATACCATATATGCGCACCAAGATAAAAAGTTCGACATTAAAGCAGGGATCAAGTCGACCGCCCTGGCTTGGGGTCCACGCACAAAGTCCATCATGAAGGCCATGTCTGCGTCTCAGATCACACTGCTGGCCGTTGCAGGCTTGAACAGTTGTCTCTTGTGGGGGCCCGGGTTTATTGGTGGGCTAGGGATCTTCACTTATAGGTTATTCAACATGATTAAGAAGGTCGATCTTGACGACCCCAAGAACTGCTGGAAGTACTTCAATGCGAACATCAACACCGGACTGTACTTCACATACGCGTTGGCACTCGATTATATACTAAGGTTGTTCGGGTGGTTATAAGCGTTACTTGTATATACAGACTTTTATTTATTCGACTATTTACATGCTTCTTATACAGTGCTTCTGCCCAGCCGAATTAGTGTTTGGGCTTAACAATATTTTTGATGGAAGATCTGGAGTTGTTGGAGTGAAATTGAGTCTTGGCAGAGGTACGCGACAGGATCTGGGTCAATATGGACTTGTTTAGTAGCTTATTGTTTGCGACATCGTTAAAGAAGCAATCCAAGATCCTAGCGTCGTTTCTGATAACGCTGCCAGATCTCGAGAAGATATAAAACTTGTTGAAAAATGAGATCGCCTTTTTGTCTTCTATGAAGAACACAAATGTCGCCTTGTCCTCCATACCCTGCGATCCCACCCCGGTGAAGATCTTGGTGGTTTTATTCTTGGACAGCTCATTGATGTCTCTGATAAGGGTGACTGGTCTCCCCAGGAAGGGAGTGTGTCGGGTCAACTGGCACCGTGGTACCGTGCTATTCTTGACGGGCGGTAGACATTTCATCTCTGTGACTAGCCTCGACGTTATGTGCTTCGTACCGCCGGCCAGGATTATGGGTAAGATCCCAAGGGCTACAGGCCCAAAAGTCTTGCACTTGAACCATACACTGCGTTGCTCATCCTCGGTAGCATTCCCGTACACCTGTCGAGCGGTTCTCCACGACATATCAGTATAAGCAGCCCCATATGTCACGAACACCACAGCTAGGGCGGTCGAAGCCCATCGTACCGAGCGTGGGACTTTATATTGGAACACAGGCCTCCTACCCCCACTGCGGCCGACTTCTTCGATCAATTGCGCTAGCGTGGCGCTGCTTCCCTTAAACTGACTCTTGGCTACCATTTCTCGTTATGCTCCGGTCCGACCGCAACATTAAAACCGCTACCCACCATATACTGTTGTAATGATACTCTAACAGTAGATGATTTACTTTATTATCCTCAAAATTTCAGCGCGGGTAATACAGCCCCAAAAAGTTTTCCAGTTTTCCAAAATAGCCTAGAAGTAGGAATGTTCAGTACTAGAAACCATGGACCTTCAAGGTGATTCGAAAGTTTTGGAAAGCCATCGTGGATATCTAGTGGCTTGCGGGTGAGAATATAGCATTGGGAGACAGCTATGGAGACGCCGCAAATGAATGCTATACAGGAGGAGGATAATTCGTCCCCGGAAACTGCTTTCCAAACGCCCAAATTAAATGATTCCGATGCTTCGTCGTTCTCATTGTCCAACATGAACGGTGTAGGAAATACGGAAGGTATGCCATCACAAAACAGAGGGCTTTTTGCATCTCCCAGGCCCAGCTCGCTCTTTTATTCTGCTAAAGAAGGTAACAATTCGAGCTCCAGCATCATCTACAATCCTGCCTTCACGTTTGGCGAAAACGCCTCTAGTAACAATACCGCCAATGACGGCAGTATGTTGAAGGGGAAAAGCAACGATAATAGAAGACAGTCACTCAAGTATATACCGGGAACAAAGTTGGTTCCGCCTCCCCCTAGAACAAGATCGCCAGTAAGAGGCATATCTCCAGACGCTGGAAACGGTAAACGATCTTCTTTGACGTTGGACTCTCCATTCAACTTTACAACATCTACGCTACAACCGCATCAACAGACCCCGCCCTCTTCTGCTGCATCAAGGACTTCTTTCCGTAAGGGACATCGTTATAAGCATTCTTCTGTTTCGATGAATTTTTTCCAAGAGCCTGAGGTGAAAATCCCCTTAAACATCGCCAAATCCCTGCCTATACCGGATTTGAATGATTTAATGTCAAATTTACCATGGCCGAAGGCTCACGTGCAGTTATCTATTGTTGCCTTACAAATCTTGGCTTGCTTAATGACTTTCCAAATCGGGCACTTATATTCGTGGAATAATTTCATCACACTATCGCATTTTATCACTTATGATATCATCGGGTCTCTAGTAATCATATTTGTGGAGAATCTGTCGCAATTCCAAGTCTGGTTCACGGGGACAATCACTTTTCCCTTTGGACTAAATAGAATAGACGTCCTATTAAGTTTTGCACTTGCCGTTTCATTATGTTTTGTCGGGTTAGACCTGTTATTCCATATAGTTGAAGAGTTCATTGTTCTATTTGTAGAAGCAGGTAACACGTCGACAAGCGACCATGATCACAATGAAATCAATGAACAAATTCCTCATTCTCATTTTGCTACTGCCAATGATTCACAAAACGAAAATATCACCTTGTGGTATGGCATACTAGTGATCAATTTAGTGTTATCAACGTTATCACTCTATAAGACGTTTTACGCTAATAAGTACAGTAATTTGAAAACGAAAAATCCAATAATTACCATCACCTACACAGTGTATCTATTCATTTATCCATTATTATTGGACCTGTTATCAAGTATATCTGATTACTTGGCCACTTTGGTGATTTCGATTTTGATTTTATGGCATGGGCTTACAATAGCACAATGGACCTCTACAGTATTGTTGATGGGGTTTTCGACTACATCGTTATCTAATTCAGCGTTATTCAATAACAATAACACTGCTGATGCAACAACCAACATTGGAGCTGAGTCTAAATCCAAATCAGGTAAAGAAAGACCAAGGTCAATGAGCACATTACCCATAGCCACGATAAACACCAAGACAGTAGCTACTAAAACCGGGTTTTGGAATCCTATAGCTTCCACTGAAAATCCAACAAGCATTAAAAACATGATTAAAGATCAAATTGAGAGACTAAACGAATTTAAATCGAGATGCATTTTAAATTACGATGACCTAATAATAAGCAAAGTGAACTTTACGCTTTATGTGGTCCTGATTAAGATAACAATGAAAGGTGGCTCTAACGACGACGAGTTAATGTTGAGGTTAGCCATCGACAAGTGCATTCAAACGAGCATTCCGTCTTGTGAAACGACAATTGATATAGACCGAATTTAAGTTTTCAGTTACATACCCAAAATATATACATATTAATATTACTATACCCAGGAGTTTTCAGACGAAACTAAAAAAAAGGTGAACGTTATGGAATAAATGCGGAGATGGGGGGGGGGGTTGGGGAGGTGCAATCAAGCTTCTGTGTTTTTATTGTGATAGTTTTTCAGATTTTCCAAAGCTGAGTGATATAACTCAGAATCGGTTTCTAATAAGCTGAAGTCCAATTCAAATGGCTCGACAGACTTGCCATCTCTATCCAGATCTTTGTTTAGGTCGTCGAAGAACGTTCTTTCACCCCTACCGACTAGTAGGTTATAGGCAGACCCGATTTCATTGGCTCTTGCGGTTCTACCGACACGGTGGACGTATTGTTGTGAAGACATTGGTGGATCATAATTTATCACTTGAGTGATATCATTGATATCGATACCACGCGACATAATATCGGTGGTGATTAATATGCTTGTTCTTGAATCTTTCGACTCGTGTGAGAAATCCGCAATGGTTTTCTTATTTTCAGATTTGGAGTTATTCGAATTGATAGACTTGATTATTATCTTCAGGTCATGGAGGTTTGTTAGAATGCTAGATTGGGAGCGAGTTTCGTTGATTAGTTGTAACAGTTTGCTCAGTCTGATGGAGGATTCATTGGACTTGACAAACACTAAGATCTTGGAAGCGGTGGAAGAGTGCGCCAAGAATTGATTTATCGAATATAACAGAATCAATGGTTTGAAAACACTTTTTGCTGTAGGAATGTTAATGTTGAACTCCTTTAGTTTATTAGGTAGATGGTATAATTTATCGGTTTGCTTTAAGAACAGTTTTGGTTTGTAAAGGTTTAAGTCATTTAGCTTCTCGGTATTAGTAGTCAATGTAGCACTGAAGATCATTTTGATAACATTGCCTGGAGATGTGTCTAGTTTATCTGTTTTCAAATGGGACATTAGTTTGGGACACCAGCCTTGGAAAGATTGGTTTAGAAGACGATCAGCTTCATCAATAATCAAAAACTTAAGGTTCTTTAAGTTTATCGATTTCATGTTCAAATGGTCTACTAATCTACCAGGAGTGGTGATCAAGATGTCAGGTTCCAGGTTCAAAAATTTGCTATGTTCATCCTTTAATGAATTCTCCAATTTGGCAATACTGACAACTAGTGAGGTCCCCTGGGTTAGCTTCGCCAAAGTGGTGTAAACTTGGTTAATCAGTAGCTTGGTGGGGACGATGATTAGACAACGCAATCTGTTGATCTGTCTCTTGGACAAAGTCTGAACAACGGGAATTGAGTACGCTAAAGTTTTACCCGAACCTGTAGCGGCGTTCACAAGGATGTCGCCGATTCTCTTGGTAAAGTTTCTCTTGGAGATGTTCAAGGTAAAATTCAGTATCGGCAAGACGGAGTCCAAGATGATCGATTGGATGGGGAAAGTGTCCGTCGAAAAATTCTTGCAGATATTCTTCAAAAGCCTTGGTTCTAGTTGATTTTCGTAATCGGAGAATGGCTTGGTCATGGAATTGTCATAAATTACCCTTTCGGTATTTAACCACCCGGTGGACTTGTATTCTGATGAATTTCTATTTAGATTCATTGGGTTTTTGACAAATTCCGGTTGAGGAATTTGTTCCAATTGGTGTGATGGAGCAGCGTTTTCCTCAAGGCTCTCGTCTTCCTTCGTTCCGACTAGATCAGACGCATCCAGCTTATCTTGCAAGGAAACTGTTTGCTTAAATCTCGACAGTACGGTGTTATGAGTACTTGGTTTGTCGTCTTCCTCATGTTTTTCTTCCTTTTCTTCTTCTTCTTCACTAGAGTCTTCCTCGCTCTCTCCGTAATCTACTTGCATACGGTCATCATTATCAGAGCCTTCGTCGGAGCTCTCGTCAGTACTATCATCGTTTTCACTGTCAGATGCAGTAGCCTGTCTCTTTAACGGCACAATGGCTTCTGGGGCAGCCTTGACGGGTTCCGCTGGAGCGACAGTAACAGGGACAGCAGCAGTCAGCTGGGTAGGGTCGAATCTCGAAGCAAACATCGTCACTCTTGGCTATGGGACACTGAGCATGGTCCAATTGCTAAATCATCTCATCGCCATTATGTCATGTACATATACACTTTTATAATTTTTCAAATTTTCAGTGTCACCCGGAAGCCAGGGAACTGTATCACTATCCACGTTGAGGGTAGAGCAACGAAATGGCGATTTGAAAGTCCATAGCAAAGGCCCCACAACCTCTAAAGCGACTTCTCACCGCAAGATTAACGCATCAGCAGTAAGAGTAGTCATCAGCAAGGACAAGATGCATCCCGCGGCTAGACTGTTATCACGGTCGGTGTGGAAGGGCCCCAACATCGTGCCGCTCCCCATCAGAGACGCCATGGCTAAGGGCACCCCGATAAGAACAAACGCAAGGGCCGCCACGATCCTGCCCCAATTCGTTGGGCTCAAGTTCCAGATTCACAACGGTAAGGAGTACGTGCCTATCGAGGTTTCCGAAGACATGGTGGGCCACAAGCTAGGCGAGTTCGCGCCCACTAGGAAGCGGTTCAGTTACACTCAAACCAAGAACAAGTGAGGAGAAATGGTCCGCGCATACACCTATATGCATGCCCATTTACGTACCTACATACATAGCCGCCCCCACCGTGTAAATAGGGCCAGGCCAGACCAGGCCCAAGCTGTATATATACAAATTAACAACAATATTATCTTTAGATTTGGCTCTTACCCGAGCGAGAACAAGTTCTGCGGAGGAAAAAAACCCATTTAACGAGAGAAAGGCAGGGAAGAAGCAGGTTGGTCAGAGAAGAAGCAGGCTAGCAAGAGCCATGTTGTCGAGGTTGATGTCCAGCTCATGGTGCGCGCCCTGGAGGCAGGCGCAGAGATTGTTTTCCACCACCGTTCCAATACAAGCGACGCTGAACCAAATCAAGAGAGGGTCCGGCCCTCCAAGACGCAAGAAGGTGACTACGGCCCCGCAGCTGGACCAGTGTCCTCAGCGGAAGGGTGTCGTGCTGCGTGTGATGGTACTGAAGCCCAAGAAGCCTAATTCCGCGCAAAGAAAGGCATGCAGGGTCCGGCTGTCTAACGGGAACGTGGTGTCGGCGTACATCCCAGGTGAGGGTCATGATGCCCAAGAGCATTCGATTGTATATGTAAGAGGCGGCCGGTGCCAGGATCTGCCTGGTGTGAAGTACCACGTTATCAGAGGTGCTGGTGACCTGAGCGGCGTAGTGAACAGGATCTCTTCCAGGTCGAAATACGGGGCCAAGAAGCCAAGCAAGTCGTAATGCGTGTGCGTTACTCAACCGTCTCTACTATTCCACTGCATATATCCCTTTTGTAAATAGCAATGCCGTCACATATATATATATATATACAGTATACGTAATTCTTTGTATACTGTATCACTTTCGTTCCAAACGATCTCAGTTTATTAACGCTATTTTGGCAAGAAACAGTGTAGCATAGGGGCTTACTAGCGTTGAAGACAGACAGTGAAGACACGAGTTGAAACTCCCTTAAGCAACAGCCCTCGCCCAGGACGTCAACCAGCGATGCTACACTTACAGCCACAAAACCTTCTCATTCAAAAGACGCTTAATGAGTCGATCGAGGCTCTCCACCAGGACTCGCCGTTGACCATGGACAGAATCGTGTCCGATTTCGACTATACCACCTACCACATCTCGAATTCTGCCGAGGATAAGTCCGTTTTGCTCTTGAGTATCAAGACCAAGGCCTGGGTCAGTGCCTCCGAGTGTCAATTGGACGGCTCTCGGACCTTGTTGAAGTTCTTGGCCGATCACTACTCCCCCTTGGGTGGGCTGACCATTCCCGCTCAAATGGAGCCTGGCTACGACTATACTCTTCAACTCTCATTGAGCGAGCTGACTCAGGACTCCATTTTGCAATTGTCTGTGTTGAAGACCGTCATATTGAGTTATCCCTTCGAATTGGCCATTGCGAAGTTCACTGAATTGAGCCAGCAGCAACCAGCGCCCATTGAGGCAGAGATTACTGGCGGTGAGGTTGCTGCCAATGGAGACAATACTCTATTCACCATCAAGTATCGTGACGAGGAAAATATCTTCATCAAGCCTTCTAACGACAGAATCACTATTATTTTCGAAACTATCTTTCAAGACGAAACAGATAAAATCTTTGGGAAGGTCTTTCTGCAAGAATTCGTAGATGCACGTAAGAGAAACCGCCAGATCCAGTCCGCTCCACAAGTTTTATATTCGCACGAGCCTCCATTGGAGTTGAAGAAATCCTACCAGCCACCCAAAGTCGCGGAACAAAGCAGAAGATTCATCACGTTTGTTCTGTTCCCACGTCATTTCCAAACAAAAGAGTTGCAATTCCACTCGATTTGCCAGTTGACACTATTCAGAAACTACTTCCACTACCACATCAAATGTTCCAAGGCTTACATGCACTCCAGAATGAGATTCAGAGTAGACTCGTTCATCAAAGTCTTGAATAGAGCCAAAGTGGACGAAGATGACGAAAACGATGAATCAAGTGCGGATGCCAGACAACAGGCAAGAAGAACTTTTACTGGTAGAAAGATTGTTTACTAAAAAACTAAATAACTACGTACCAACCATAAAGATAAGAAGAAAAATCAAAAACATTTCAACAATAAATTAAGTTGTCATAAATATATATTAAAAAAAAGAGAGAGACATAATGGAATTATCATCATTATCATTATTAAGTATTATTATTAGTATCGATATTTCCGCTAATTAGCTATTCCCACAGGAGGAATCATGGGTTCTCTGTTTTTGTTTCTTGGAGTGAAGTAAACGATGAAATGGCCGGCCTTCTTGAAAGCATGACCAATGTATTCAGCGTCTTCATAAACAGAATAACCCAACCTACCTAGTTCGGCATTCGATTTCCTCACCATTTCGGCGATCGGCGAATTGTCAATGGCCTTTGCTACACCAGATGTATCCAACAAGTGGTAGTGTTCATCGAACGTGGAAGAACCCACTGCCTTTGGTTGTACTTCAGTAATTGGAGCTGTAGATGTCATGATATTAGAATGTTTTGCAGTAAATTTTTTTACCGGATATATTTAAAAACTTTTGTTTGGCTATACTACACAAGAGAAGATCTAAAGTTACTTTTGGTACAAGATAGGTCTCTTATTTATACCTTTTGCTAACACTACGTTCCCTTTTCATCAGACCTCCTTTCTTGTTGGGCCATTGCAAAGGTGGCATCCAAAATGAGGGAGTGCACACAGCACTCGCGGGAGTATGCAAGAATATCTTATTCCATTTAAGCATTGTACGCTTGAGGTGGGTGGCAGGAAGTGTTTCCGACCAGCAGGGGGCCCAAACAGGTATCAGCAAGGGGTAAGCATCCTGACTACTACTTTACTAGATTTAAGCTCGAGGCTTTCACGGTAAGGGGTAGTTAAAGCAAAGCGGAAAGAATCTGGGGAACAAATAACAAACAAAACCGGAAAGAATGAATTAGTAACTTAAAGTCACTCAAGGGGAAATAATAAGGTAATCAACAGGAATAAAACCCATTGTGTGCAAAGTGTTATACGGCAATGGCAAGATGTATAGGTGTCGCGTGTTTATGTTGTAGAATTTTCAAGCTTGTTCCTGGGCTCCCGCTAAACCTTACTTGTTTGCAACCGTTCCCCCTTATTCTCTTCATTTACAAAGTTAAATTTTTTCTTGTCTAGTCATTCCTGTCATGCCAAGTGTACTTGATCATGATGTTTGCGGGTGATGTACCCATGTGAGGGTCGATACTCCTTCCTGTGATTCATGCATCAACACTCTGCTGCGATCTCCAAGTTTGCCATATTAAGGCCAAGAAGATCGCATTAGGAAAATATAAATATGTACGCTTGCTTTTCTTTTAGCAAGACGTCCCCGTAAATGTTGTCTGGAAATATCAGCTAATGTCGATTTCTTGCTAAAGGTTTTTTGTTTATATTATAGTTATTAAATATACACACCATGTCACTCTCGTGAAAGATCGTTTGTTTTATGTAAAGTTACTTCTTGTGTGAATTTGAAAGTATAAAGGAAGCTGCCGCGGTTGCAGATTGGGGAAAGGGCAGAAGAAAGAGCTAAAAAGAAATGGTTAATCATAGTATTGTCATTAGTTGTCATTATTATCAAAAAAATAAAAAAAAAAAACCCAAAAAACAAAATGTCTACTCTGACAAGTTGTCGTCATCGTAAAACTTATACTTCTTCTTGGTCACAAAGACGTCTATCAAAGCATCGTCGTCCACAAACCATGAAACACGACCGGCAGCGCCTTCGTTAACAATACTACTGGGCAATCCCTTTTCAGGTCTCTCCATTATGGTTTTGATCACGGGCGCCTTCGTGGCACCTTCAACAACGAACGTTACTCTGTGAGAATGACAAATCACCGGAATAGTCAGCGATATTCTATTCGATGGCCCGCTGGGAGCGTGTTCCACTGGTATGACCCATGCCAAGTTTTCACGCAGATTTTCTTGGAAATTGGGGAACAATGAGGCGATATGGCCATCAGGAGCACACCCTAGTAGAAACAGATCAAACATCGGTAGTTTGACAGAATCTCTACCGGCAAACCGTTTAATCAAAATCTTTTCATAATTATCCGCGCATTCTTGGGGGTCATCTATCAACGACTCGTCAATATGATAAATTCTTGGAGTACCATACTTCTCTGTATCTATCAAATCAAAAATTTCTCTTTTAGCTAGCCCGTAGTTGCTTTCACTGGAGCTGAAGGGCACCAACCTTTCATCTGCAAAATAAATGTCCCACTTGCCCCACTGCACATCGTCTCTTTTCAATAAGCCTTCGTGCAACACTTGGATTAACGAACCCCCGGACAAGGCGATCTTAAACCTTCTCTCTTTCTCCTTTTTCAATTTCTTGGTGATGCCGTCGTCATTACCAGCACGGCTGGAAGCATTACTCCTTACAGAATTTACTCGCTCCATGGCTTTGGCTTCTGCGTTTCCACCTCCGTTCAAGCTCGTCCCGGACATCTGTCTGGATTTTGAAGCCTTTCCCTTCTTGAGGGCTGAGTTCTGGGCATGAATAACATGATCGGCAACTGCTTCAGCTACCCCTGCAAATTCATGAAATGCAAACACTTTGGGAACAGTCGTAGTCATCTTACAATTACAATTAGTATTCTGCTCTCACACGTTTCTTTTGTGTATTACACGGATAGTCTCTTTGTTATCTTGTGACTTATATACTTGTGAATCGCGCTAATCGCAAGATCCAATCTACAGATAAGTAGTTTGAAAGGAAAGTCTTCCCTACCTGCCATACTTTAACTTTTTTCCAATATCCTTTTTCCAGGGTTTTCCACGGCACAAAACGTCATTTTCCCAAACCGAAAATTTTCTTTACAAAATACGAATCTACGTGCTATGCATATATATATATATATAATATATACTTCTATGTACAAACATCTACATGAAGACTTGCAGATTACTCTCAAGCTTGGTGTACATCTCTTCTAGTTCGCCGTCCAGTGTGCTCAGAACGGTGATGGCTCCGCCGGCCCCCAATTGCCAGCTGGCCCCGCCATTGTAGGAGTACATGCACCTGATGTTGACGGACCAGTCACCGTTAGAGTTCACGGACCAGTAGCCTGTGACTCCGCTGTAGACACCTCGTGCTCCGCCATTGACGTGTTTATTCAGTTTATTTTCTAACTCGTCTTGCAACAGTTGCACAGTGATCTTCTTGGGTGCACCCGTCATGGATCCCGGGGGCAGCGAATGCTTGAGGATATCCATGCCTGAGTATCTTGTCTTCTTGCTGGCAGAGGTTAGTCCGTGCGCCTTCACCACGCTGACGAGCTGGTAGACAGTGGCGTATTCCTCCACGGACATGAACTCCTCTACACGGACGTCGGGAACCAGCTCGTAAAGGTCATTTCGGATTAGGTCCAAGATCATTAGATTTTCGCCAAACTCCTTGGGTGTCTTCAAAACCTCTGTGGCTTTAGTTAGATCCATTTGGGGTCCCTTTTTCACGGTTCCCTTGATGGGACGTAGTTCACACGTATCTGCATCCCACTTTAAGAATCTCTCAGGCGAGGTGCTTAAGAAGCATAAAACGGGAGGCTTTTCATCTTCATTGGGGGCAATATCGTTGAATTCGAAAAAACTCGAAAATGGAGCAGGGTTTTTTTGAACTAAAGTCTGGAAAATTCTCCAGGGCTCCACCACTGTAGATGGTACCACTTTGGTTTGCGTGGTGAGGCACATTTCATAGGAGTCCCCCTTATGCATATAACTCTGGCATTTTTCAAATGCGTCTGCATAATCTTGCTTATCCGGCATCGTGATCGTGAAGTCTGTCCCCTCCGGCAAATGCTTCGGCCACGGTAGCTCTTGCTTGACATCCTTCTTGTCCACGAATCTATGAACCAGTAGTTGTTCGATGGTCTTAGAAAACGTATTATCTAAAGAAATGCAATAAAGCTTGCCTTCCTTGTGGTTGATAATTACGCTATTGTTGATGAAAACCAGTTTCGCATCTGGGACAAGCGTGTTTTCATCATTAGTACGATGGTTGCATGAAAGGTACTGGCCTATTTCATAACCTAGAATGCCTACCAGCCCTCCAATAAAGGGAATTTCCCTACGATTGTCAATTATTTTATTCTCCATGAATTTTCCCAAGGTAATCCAAAACTGAGACTTATCCTCATTTATGACTGTGAGAGAACCAGGCAAGTCCACAGCCTGGCCATCTAGACACTTCTTCAACAGAGAATAACAGATTTGTTTATCTTGCCAATTATGAATCGTAGTCTTGTTAACAGCCCCGTAATGAGTGAATACCTGGGATTTGGAATCTGGCAAGGCAATGATGGACCATTCACCTCTATTTTCACTAATAACCGAGGATGACATAACGAATTTTGGCTCTTCAATGATATCACAAACATTGAATGTTAATTTTGGATCTTTAGTGACTTCGAATTGTTTCACATAGATCGCGTCATCTCCAGAGGCATACTTTTCTTTGATCTTGTATATGGGGTCCCTATCGATGGTTCTATCCAATCGAGATAAGATATCGGAAAGCTTGCCATTAAGTTTCCTGCTCTCCCACCTTCCTGTATGTATGTTGCTTGCAAAGCTCATCTTAAGAAAGTTTCTTACTAACAAGCCTCCTAATTCTGAGCAACATGATTCTGGATGGTACTGTACACCAAACCATGGTCTATCTTTGACTTGGGCACTCATTAATAGAGTACCGTTCTCATCTTCAGTCGAACATAAAGGCAGAAGGGTGTCGACACCTTCAGCATTAACGTGTAACGAGTGGTATCTGGTAGATTTGAATGCATCGGGATAACTGTTAAAGAGGCCACATCTTCGAGCTGCATCGTTCAAGTGCATTTCATAGACTTGCCCATGCTTGATAGTATCCAGTTCACTAACAGTAGCACCCTGGGCCAAACACATCGCTTGAAACCCAAGACATATACCCAATATTGGAATTGCACTCAAATATTCATTAGCATTTTCGAAGAGTTCAGATATTACGCCCATATCTTGGGCCCCATTATTCGGATTCCCAGGTCCTGGGCCGACCACAATAGCATCGAACAGGGGAAGTAGTGGCAGTAGTTGGTCTACAGATTGGAAAGTATCACTATGGATTGTAGTCACGTGCACGGCGTTGACTTCCGGTGAGATATCGGTTTGCTGTTCAATCAGTCTCACCACATTGTAAGTGAAGGAGTCATAAGAATCGATGAACAGGACATGAAGCTGCTGCTGCTGCTGCTGCTGTGTGTCGACTGTATCGAGAAGCATTTCTTTCTCCCCCCTTTGTCAGGGCTCGAGAGTTCATCACGTCAAGTTCTGCGGGACCCTTGCTTTTATATTCGCGATTTTGGCTGAAAGATAGATGAGGAGATACGAAAGGATCGAGGAGAGAAAGTGGCAAAACGCAGGCTGCAAACAAATACTCTAAGGATGATTGAAGTGGTCGTTAATGACCGATTGGGTAAAAGGGTCAAGGTGAAGTGCCTTGGCGAAGACACCGTGGGCGACTTCAAGAAAGTGTTATCTTTACAAATAGGCACTCAGCCAAACAAGATTGTTTTGCAGAAGGGTGGCAGCGTCCTGAAGGACCACATATCTTTGGAAGACTATGAGGTACACGACGAGACAAACCTGGAACTGTACTACTTGTGAAAAAATGCGCTGGTTTTGGTCTAAGTACATACATATACACATACATTTGTAACTCAGAGAGATAGAATATGTAAAAATAATAGAAATGCCCTGTCTCTATAATACTTTCCTGTTGTGTTTAGCTATAAGAAGTAATCAACATGTCTATTAGAAGCAGATCTGGCTTGGTATACGTCTGAAAACATGTACATTTCAGGATCTGCAGAACCGTCGGTGGAGGCGGAGTCGTCCTCGAAATAATCGGCAATTAGTTTCCTGTTCACCACCGGATTCGTAGTGTTCTCTTCCATGTAGTTACTGTTGAGACTGTTTTCTTTTAGTAGTTTGTTTTCCGGAGCTTCTTCGAAAACATTGAAGTAGAACTGGTCCTTACTATATAGCTCCAGGATAGAGGCCTTATTTCCGCATCGATAACAGTAATTCGGCGCTGACCACACGGTGGTGACCAATCCATCAAAGTATATCTGATAACCTTCGTTACACAGTTGGTGTGCCCTGTAGATTCTGTTCATGTCATTCATCTGTAAGAACTTCTCCACCACGCTTCTACCAAACGTGTAGCCTGCTCCACGAGGTGATACTTGGAAATGCTGTCCGGAACTATCCGGATGGTCCAACGTGGGATTATTGTTTTCTTCCGGATCAGACCAAACCAGGTCTGCCATGGCACCGTCGTGCGGAATTTCTCGAAACCTATCGATAATTTTGATCTGATCTATAGTTTGAACGTTGGGCGATAATCCACCGTGGACGCAGAAAATCTCGTCATCGATAATGCAGCATAGTACCAGGTAGTCAAAAATGTCCGTCAAATACTGCCATACTCTCGAATTACCACCGTATTTGTTCAAGCACTCCGTGTAAAACCCGTAGCTCTGGGTGATTTGGCGAGACTCGTGATTCCCTCTTAGCAGATGGATTCTACTGGGATATCGAAGCTTCAACACAATCAACAACATGATTGTCTCCACACTATATAGCCCTCTATCTACATAATCACCCAGGAACAAGTAGTTCGTGTCTGGAACAGGCCCACCTATCTGGAAGATCTCCAGCATGTCGTGGAACTGCCCATGCATGTCCCCAACGACTGTGACGGGCGTCTGGATGTGAATAACGTTCGACTCTTTTACCAGCATCTCTTTTAACTTGAAGCAGAGCGCTCTCACAGTCACTTCAGGCAGCAGCTGGGCCTTGTATAGCCTTTCCAAACATTCGTCCAATTCCATCTTTATGGGGTCAATTCTCCAGTCCAAACAAAAACGCGAAAAGGGAAAGCAGCCACAACTAACAGCACCTAACTAACCAGTCGCCCTATCTCCAGCTGAAAGTTCCCCCTTCAAATGGTCTGAAACAGTCGTTATTTTGGTAAGTCCACTTTATTTTATTACTGCCCCATCACCCGGGCAACAGGTGCCACCTTCAAGTTTTCTTTGTATGGGAAGAGTTAGACGCAGTGAAGATAGCGATAAAGGTGGTAAACAAATGTGGAAATGTACCAATTCTGAAGGTTAAAAGAGGCTACAAGGGTTTTTGTTGTGCTTTTTTCGTGTGATAGTGCCGTAGTGAGTATAGTACTGTAAAAGAGCTGCAAAAAACTGGTGTTTTCGAAACGAATTGCCGGTTAGCAAAAGAAAAGAGTAATACTAAAGGTTTAGACATATCTATCAGCTTAAGCCTACCCTCCGTCCCTTCTTCAAAGGTATCCAGATTTCAAGTAGCAGCTAGTATTCAGAAAGGATACGTTTTTGCGAAAGCTATTTGACTGGCACAAAAAATGTCGCATTCAGACTACTTCAATTATAATCCGTATGGTGAGTCCACTGAAAAGTCGGGCAGCTCCAAGAAGAGACAGTCTTCTTCTTCTTCTTCATCCAGGATAAGATCCGAAAGTCTAGGGCGAAATACTAATACTACGCAGGCTCGAGTAGCGTCATCGCCCATCAGCCCTGGACTGCATTCTACTCAATACTTTAGGTCGCCGAACGCTGTTTATAGTCCCGGAGAGTCCCCCTTAAACACAGTTCAGCTGTTCAATCGTCTTCCGGGAATTCAGCAAGGCCAATTTTTCCATCAAAATGCCATATCTGGGTCTTCAAGCTCATCGGCAAGGTCAAGTAGACGTCCCTCCAATATCGGTCTGCCTGTACCGAAAAATCCTCAGCAATCTTTACCCAAATTGTCTACTCAGTCTATTCCTGCGCATAAGAAGTTTGATTCTAGTAAAACGGAAATTGATAATTTTAAGAAGCCCCTCCCAATGAATAATAGTCAAGACCCATTATTGACTACGCCCACATTGGTTATATCGCCGGAACTGGCTTCGCTGAACACAACTAATACGTCGATTATATCTACACCACAAAATCTAACGAACCAAAGCTCTAGTAAGCATATTTCTACCAGATCACAACCGAATGCGTCTGCAAGCACTTCGACGTTGCAAGATTTGGTCACAACAAACAGCTCGCAACGGTCTGTGGCACACCATGTTGGAAGCTCATCAAGTCTCCGAACGTACAAAAAGCAATACGTATTGAATGAACAGCTGTATCTAAGAAAAATGAGAAATCGTGCAAACGATGACTATTATACAAGGGGTATAGTAGCATCGTCCAATTTTGATGACGATGAAGAAACCTATAGCAATAAAGGTGAAGAGGAACTAGAACTAGAAATGAACGATCTTTTAAAGATAGAAGGTGATGATAAAGATAATGATTTCAATTTTGGTTATAATTTTATTACGTCAAACACAAAGAATAACGAAAATGTAGTTGCAATGAGCTTGAATTATTTGAAAGGTAAATTGGATTGGCTCAGGAATGTTAACGACGATAAGGAACGTGAAATAGCGGACGAAGAGTGGAATTACATGTTGGGAACCGAGGATTTGTTGTCAAGATTATTACAAAACCCCATGGTGAACAATCGGTTTGAATGGCAAACTATGTTATCTAAAGTGTTGAAAGGTGATATTGTAAGAAATGAAAAGACCAAGATTGCGAATCAAGGAAAGGGCCCCGGCTTCAATACGCAGTATTCAGATGATATTTGGATTGAGTTGAAGGCATGGATGAATGGGAGAACCGTGGAGGATCAAAGCAAATCTTTAAGGATCTTCAGAAATTCCACTGATTCTGTATTCCAAGAAATTATGGACTTTAGATTGGATGATAACATGACTGCTGAAAAAGCCGGAGAGACTATCAAGTCACTTGTGGACAAATATTATAGGGTTCTGAATCTATGGCCTAACGTGAAGAGAATGCATAACGAAAAACCCATTACTAAAACAGAAGCATTCAGAAATAGGATAGATACCTTGAACAGTTGGCTAAATTTTAAATTCAACTTTGACACTAATATCGCCTACTTGAAAAAATGGATAGTTGGTTATAAAGATTTGGAAAGCACAGTTGAACTGAATATCAACAACGATCTGAATAGTTTGGATGATCCTGAAATATTTGCCGCTAATTGTAAACGCTTTGCCGAACAGATCATAAAGGAAAAGGATATTGAATTAATTTTCCAGAAGAAAATCTTTTTCCCGTTGGCACCCTGGATTTTAAAGGCTAAATTTTTCTTTTTGAAATACCAAAAAATGTGGAATGAATTGAATTTGTCCTACCTAGATCAAGATTTGGAATTCTTATTGATGTTCCCCATGTGTCTAGTTAAAGATATTATACTAATTCGCTTATCGTATGCAAAAAAAATACAGAATCCAACACTAATGATGATTGATCAAATGATGGATGATTTCAGCACTTATATCAAATTAGCGGTCCAGATGAAATTCACTGTTGCTTCCTATTGCAAAGACTGGTTTCTAAACGTGAAAATTGATCCTGAATTTGATCATACTGTTGTCGAAGCTTTGAAGTATTTTTTCTATATCTTGGAACTAAGGATATTATATAGTGGAAAAAATTCATTCAAGACCTCTAAAGAACCTGATTTGTTATTGAAATACTGGGAAATGTTCAGAAATGTTGGTTATTATATCGATGATGCTGGTGAATTAATTGCCGCTGAGTTTACAAAGTTGACACTTAGGTTGGTTCACAGATTGCACGCATACCTTCTACGGCAGCAAAATACTCCCCCGAAATTAGATAATGAAGCAGTCGCTGAAAAATGGCTGATGCAAATATTCGAGATACTTGGATCAATGAAAAGAAAACTTAATAGATTTACAAATATTTTAACAAAAGCATTCCAAAATTTTGTTAGATATAAGATAGAAGACCACAACTATTTACTAAAACAGTTGAAGGAAACAGGCCACTTTCTTATCTACTCAGGGGGTTACCTAGAACAAAACGGTACCTATTTGATTGGTAGCCCTGAATTATTGGGTTGTAAAGATGATGATATACTGAGAATCATTAAGAATACAGACATTGGTTGTGATTTGGTGCCCAAACTAGAAATCAATAACAGTCTGACCATTTATAATGCTTTGGATGGCAAATGGAACTCAAATTGTTCATTGGGTTCGGATATTTCAAGTGATGGTACACCATTTTACTATGTTAAAAATGATTTAAACAGCGAGCCCAGATCTTACAATGGGAATAGGGTCAACCGTGAACCGGATTTCGAAAATAGTAAGAGCACAGAAGAAGAGATTTACGAATTAGAGACAAGATTGAATTCTCTTGGTTATGTACTGATACTGACTCCACAGGAACCGTTGCTATGGGAAGGTGAAATGTACAATCTATCTGATAATAAAGTCATCAAAGCGGAAGATCTAAATTTAAAAGTAATTTCAAACTCAATAGATCTGATGTGTCAAGGATCCAGTTATGCTCTAGAGTATCAATGTGATAGATTTCAACAAATTGCTAGCAACTCGGTTTCCTTTTTGGAAAAGAAGTCATCTTCTGAGACTGTAAAAAATAACCTGCAAAGGATAAATAAGGCATATTTCAGATGCACGTATAGTGTTTTGAAAAATTATCCAAAGATTATGACCACATTCAAAAGAGTAAGTCCTGTTAATGATTTATTGAATAATATTTTCCTTTTCGGGAGAGATTTTGGTCTGAACTTTTTGAGGATAAATGTTGCCAACAATGAAAAACGGTCCATAATTATACTTTTAATGATGAGACTAAGTATTGGGTGGCTAAAGTTCTTAGCTGAAGACTGTGATCCGACAGACCAGAGGGTGTTTAGGTGGTGTGTGACGTCAATGGAATTTGCGATGCATATGGTCAGTGGTTGGAATGTTCTAGCGCTTGATGACTGTCAATTTTCCTCTTTAAAGCAAAAAATCTCCGAGTGCATGTCACTGCTTATCTCCCATTTCGATATAATAGGTGCACGCTCCATGGAAGTTGAGAAAGTTAATCAACAAGCTAGATCAAATCTTGATCTGGAAGATGTGTTCGATGACGATATGATGTTGCAAGTGAATTCTGAGTTCCGTGTACAGAGTATTATAGAATTGGAAGAAAAAATCAAAAGGAATCCACATCAGACTGGTAAAGTGATTGATGACAGTGATAAAGGCAACAAGTATCTTGTTTCCTTGGCATCCTCTATCTCCAACGTGTCTATGAGATGGCAAAAGAGGAATTTTGTTGGTGGTGGAACTTTTGGAAGAGTATTTTCTGCGGTTGATTTGGACAATGGTGAAATTCTGGCCGTTAAAGAAATTAATATCCAAGACAGTAAGGCAATGAAAAAGATCTTCCCTCTAATCAAAGAAGAGATGAGTGTCTTGGAGATTTTGAATCACCCAAACATAGTTTCATATTATGGTGTCGAGGTCCATCGTGATAAAGTGAATATCTTCATGGAATATTGTGAGGGAGGTTCTTTAGCAGCTCTATTGGAGCATGGTCGCATTGAAGATGAAATGGTCACTCAAGTCTACACTTTACAGTTACTGGAAGGTCTTGCGTATTTGCATGAATCTGGAATTGTTCACCGTGATGTCAAACCTGAAAATATTCTACTAGATTTTAATGGTGTTATTAAGTATGTTGATTTTGGTGCTGCCAGGAAAATTGCTAATAATGGAACTAGATTGGCTAGTATGAACAAAACTGAAGACGCAGACGGTGAGCATGAAGAAGACGCCCACGCTGCAGATACAAAGGTAGCAAAAAACAACGAAAACGGTCTGCAAGATATGATGGGGACACCTATGTATATGGCGCCGGAATCGATTACTGGTTCTACCAGTAACGGAAAATTCGGGGCGGATGATGTTTGGTCATTGGGTTGTGTTGTATTAGAAATGATTACTGGTAGGCGGCCATGGTCCAATTTAGATAATGAGTGGGCCATTATGTATCATGTCGCTGCCGGACACACTCCGCAGTTCCCCAATAAGGATGAGGTATCTCCTGCTGGTAGGAAATTTTTAGAGAGATGTCTCATTCAAAATCCTTCCAAGAGAGCCAGTGCGGTTGAGCTGTTGATGGATCCTTGGATTGTACAAATTAGAGAAATAGCCTTTGGTGACGATTCTTCCTCTACAGATACTGAAGAAAAAGAGTAAAAAACTTGAAAAAGGTTTATTGTATTATATAATGTCATATTATTATAGAATAAATGAAATATAGTGGGAACGCGTATATAATGTTTGATCGAAAATAGAAAATTAATGATAATAATTCCTCTCGTGTTTAAATTAAACTGTAAAGAAAAAAATAAAATCCGAACTTCGTGGAGGTAAACTATTGACGATTCTCTGTATATATATATAATTTTCCTTAAAAAAAGCCACTATTATACAATATCCGAGATTTAGTTTGTTCTTTCATCTTGCTTGGTTCTCTTGTAAGTGAAAAACACATCGCTTTTAATAATGGAATTGGTAGTTAATTCCTTTAAAAAAACAGCCGGTGTTTTATCGAAAATAATTTGTTTAATTAGGGAAAAAACGTTAACCTTCTCTTGGAAAACAAAGTTGGTAATATATGACGGATCGAATCCGGTAAACATTTTAGTTGAGCCGATGAGTTCCCAGTGATCGGTGGCTGTGTTTTCGAATGGTAAGTGAGCGGCTGTTGGTTCATGAGTAACTAAATAATCAAACGAAGGCCACATGTCTTCCAAAATAGTAGTATTCTCAGTCTTATCGTAAATGACACCGTACACATCGTGGTTCAATTCGCCAAATAAGGTAACACCAGTCATACATGGAGGTATGCTCATGTGGACAGTTACATTTGTAATATTGTTTTCTACAATCATATTATTAAAGGAAGCCAAAGCTTCACCACCTGGATAGTTCATTCTCGAAATATACAAAAACCCCATTGAAATGAGAAAAGATGCCAATATGGACAAGGGCAATATAGTCAAGAATAGAACATTAGTTATCTTTCTTACTTTCATATTTTCCCATAGATGTGCGGCCCCAGTGGCACCTAACAACAAAACCGAGGGAACAGCATAGATAATAAACCTCCATTCCTTGTGAGGCTGCAAAGACATGATGACAACATGGAAAAGAGATGCTAATGAAATAATTTTTAAATTAGTGGGGGCCAATTTATAGCCGAAGTAATTCAACAGTAACACAGTTGGTGGCATAAACATCATTCTCAAGTAATGGGTGAAATAAGCCGTTATTGGTTCAACTCCCCATTTGGAAGCATAGCCAGATATAACGTTGAAAAAAAAGCCGTCCACTTCAGGTAGACACCATTCTTGCCAGAAATATGAATCAATTGTGATGCCAATGATGGAACCGAGTCCTAGGCCAAAGATACCAAACTTGATTGCACCAGACAATGAAATTTTCTTGAAAATGACAGCAAATAACGCAATACCAGCGCTTAAAGCAGCCACCTCTAGTCTGAATACAATTGCAACGAATGCAGACAGGAAAATGGCAGCATTGTAGCGACCTAACAAGACCCAACCCAATGCGACGTTAGTCAACGGTAGGGTCATAATGAAATTAGGTAAAGTTCTGGTGCTATAGAACATCAAATGAAAACTACCAATCAAAAAGAAAATAAACCATGAACCGGCGCTGTCGTAAACGTATGCATCCTGGTTTTCATTTTCTTCCTTTTTCTTCTTCGTAATCTCGTCAAACATATCTTGCAAAGCATTTTTCAAATAAATGAAAGAAATCCCATTGGTAAGCCCCACGACACCTCTAACCACCAACTGAACGTCTATAGAAGAGGGCTTGGCAGCCTGGATCAGGGAACTGACGTATAGATAAGGTCTGGAAAGCATGGCAATAATCACAGCACCAACGAACGTTCTAGGAACGACACCGGGGAACTTCAAATGATCATATTGGGAAATATCAAAAACACTGTATTTTAAAATATCATGGATGGCTTGGATATTGAAACTCTCTTCTACTTTAGTAAAAGGAGCTTTGATTAGATGGAAGGAAATCACGCCCAGTAACACTGTATCGAGAACAGACCAACGCATTATCAGGTTTGTTTTATCTTGTTTTACCTTACCTTGAATTGCGTCTATTCACTATATTAAAGACGAGATTATCCACTTAATACTTGAGTCCTGAGTCTTTTATATTCTTTTCAATGGCCACGACATGTGTTGTCGGCTCTTAAAGGTCAGTCAATTCAAGGGCCGAATTTTTCATTTTTCATTTTTTTTCACTATTGATGTTCTATACATTTTGAATGATTTGTAATAATTGCAAAGGTACATCCAGTAGCATTCCCTATATCGAGAGTGTTTTCCAAGTGAGCGAATGTCTGCGTTGAGGAATATCAAGTATAATGAAGAGGAAGATGGGGAGTTGCCCAGCCTAGTGACAGGTGAAGAGACGAATTTACAAGAAATACTGAAAAATGTTTCGTATGATGGTGGGAATATTGTCAGCGATGCCAAAGTGGAAAGAGTGAACAAGCAAATGGAGAGCGTCGATAATAATATGAACGGGTCACAAAAGAGGAAACGTATTCCTGTGAGCATCATCACTGGTTATTTAGGATCAGGAAAATCGACTTTATTGGAAAAAATAGCATTAAAGGGTGCAGATAAAAAGATTGCTGTGATTTTGAATGAATTTGGAGATTCCAGTGAAATCGAAAAAGCTATGACCATCAAAAATGGGTCGTCCAGTTATCAAGAATGGTTGGATTTAGGTAACGGATGTTTGTGTTGCTCGCTGAAAAATATAGGTGTTAAGGCCATTGAAGATATGGTAGAACGTTCACCTGGTAAGATCGATTATATTCTTTTGGAGACTTCCGGTATTGCAGACCCTGCTCCCATCGCCAAGATGTTTTGGCAAGATGAGGGGCTGAACAGCAGTGTTTATATCGATGGGATCATCACCGTTCTGGATTGTGAACATATATTGAAGTGTTTGGATGACGTTTCTGTTGATGCTCACTGGCATGGAGACAAAGTCGGATTGGAGGGAAACCTAACTATTGCGCACTTCCAGCTAGCCATGGCTGATCGCATTATAATGAACAAGTACGATAAGATCGAGCACTCGCCCAATACGATCAAGCAGTTACAGAAAAGAATACGGGAAATCAATTGCATTGCCCCCATGTACTTCACGAAGTATAGCGAAACTTCAATCGACAAGTTGTTAGATATCCACGCATACGACAGCATACGAGTATCAGACATCTTAGATAACAGTGTGGGAGGTGGGACCATACATGATCATCGAATGGGCACGGTGATGCTTACTTTCAGACCATTAAGAGACGAAGAGGAATATAATGAGAAATTCCTCAAACAATTTTTGCAGCCCTTACTATGGAAAAATTTTGGGGCCCTGGCTGTGTTGGAAGGCGGCTCCGAACATAATGAGCATAATTGGGAAGTGCAAAGAACTAAAGGTTTGATACTCATCGAAGGAAACAAACCTGCTGTACGTGTAATCCAGGGCGTCCGCGACACATACGATGTCTTCCCAGGCCGATGTGATGATGATGGCTCCCAAAAGGAATGTAAGATTGTTCTTATTGGGAAGTACCTGGAAAAGGGTTCAATAGAGAAGCTGTTACATGAAACATTGAATTATAATTAGCATAATGAAGACAGAAATTATATATATATGTATACATATGCAACGAATGAATATTGAATGGAAGGTGAGAAAATAATACGTTTTCAGTCCTCTCTAATAGAAATGATTTTAGATGATGATCTACTAAATATCCTCTTCCTATACTTGGCTACAACATAGCAAGCCATTAAGGCCGAGATACCAAGCACGATCCTGGGCAATGGATGGTGAAGCTGATTGTATTTTACGTCTTCCAAATCTCTCTCGTTATCATGGTAGAGGTACGTTTTTAAAGAGACACCTTTGCTCAAATCTCCGTTTTGATAATCCTGGAGGCTTTGTAAATACTGCTCGTGGGCTTTCTTCGGATTTGGCAAATTGTTTTCACTTACTGAGATGTAGACTATTGTTATTGGTTGGTCTGGTTTGCCGTTTTCGTCCGTTTTTACCTTAGCCACTCTATCCATCAAACCTCTCAAACCGGAAGTAATTTGTCCAAACACAACATTGTCGCCTTCATAAGACATGCCACTCGTCCATATCATATACTTAGAACCCGCATCATCGTTGGCCATGGAAACCCTGCCTGGTCTATCATGAGTCAAACCGAAATTTTCTTGGAAAAGAGAAGCCAAACCCGATGTTTCTTCAACAGGGTGGGGAGGGAAATATACACTTTCTATGGCCCCATTTGGTAAAATCATGTCTAAATCACGGTGCGATTGGTTCTCGCTAGGATGGAGATCTCCTTTAGTGTCAGCATACTGAAAGAAATTCAACGCTGTCTTGGGAACCATGGTTCCATATAAATCTAAGCCTATGTTGTGTAACTCTATTGAGGAATCATCATCAGGATCCGTGAACACGAGTCCGAGAATAACGTTATGTGTAGTGGGAGGTTCCGGTGCATACTTCTTGGTCAGATCCAGGTAATCGGAGGGAACCCTTTTGTTATCCACAGGCAATGGCGAAGCCATTGTGCATGCAACAGTCAGTGCCATATAAATATACAGGAAAATATGTGTCATGTTTTATTCTAGCGTGCGCAAATGACGATGTCCTCTGCAGTTGGCGTGGTAGAATATGAATAGCGTTTTGTAATCTATTTGTTTCAATATTTAATTTTATACATTTTTATTCTATATTTTTCTCACCCATGTTGAAAAATCCAAAGAAGGATCGGTTTCCCAAAAAGGGTCGCGTCTTGTGCCTGCAACTGCCCGATCAGGAATGCGTTTGCCTATTTGGGCCTGTTCCTGCAGCAGCCATGTCCCAATGGAGAAGGAGTATAGCCTTTTACGCAGTCCTATATCTTGATGGTCTCTGGCTTGCCGATCGAGGGCACCAGGTCCTGCTTCAGGATGTCTTTGCATTGAATCAGCTTTAAATCTTTGATCCTTAGGGCCTGATCATGCGGGTCCCGGTCAACTACGTTCAGTTCGTACGTCTTCTGCAGGATGGTGGTGACGAGCCACAGCACTTGGCCCAAAGACGTGCTCAGTGGCTGCTGGATGGGGGCGTGGCCGTTCAGTAGCGAGTCGGTGAGCAGGGCACTGATCAGGTCGCCGCTCCCACTGAAGGTTGCGTTGATCTTGGGGATCTTGTAAAAGAACACCTCGTCGCTGAGAGATGAATCAAATCCTGCCACTACGTATACGTTGTCGTTGGAGAAGTCAGACAGTTCAAGGCTAGTGACGACAACTCGCGTCACTCGAGGGAACTTTTGGTGGAACTGCTCAAAGCCGCGCTTAGCATCGTCCAGCGTGCGGATTGGCATCCCAACCAGTAATTCCATCTCAAATTGATTTGGCGTGGCCAGGAAGATCTTCGACCTATGCATAATGTCTTGATATACCCCAACGCATTGCTCTTCCACATAAAGTTTCCCATTGTCGCCCAGTACAGGGTCCAACACCCACTGCACGTTGTCGTCTTCCTCGCACATCCGTCCCACTATTCCTGCCATTTTCTGCAGGGCCTGTACATTGGGCAAATAGCCACTGAGTACGGCATCATACTTGATGTCTAGCGACCCGACCAACCCTTTCTCTACAATCTCTACCAGCTCTTCCGTGCTGCACTTAAACCCCGTAAAATGGGCATACCCTGGATGGTTGGAAAACTGAACCGTGTTCAACACATCCACGTCCCAGCCTCTGTACTGAAGTGGGAAAGTCGCGGCCTTATTCCCCACGTAGCCATGTATGACGTGCGATTGGATCGAGAGCACTTTCTTCGTTGTGTGTAACGTACTAGTCATTGGTACCGCCTTCACACCGGCACATATCCAACCAACCGCCTTATCAAACCGTTCTTTCGAAGTTGGTTAGTCATCTTCATTTGGGTGAAAGTCCAATAGTGAAAGAAAGAGGAAAAAAGAAAAGGTGAAAAAAAAGAATCCAAAAAATCCATAAAACGTGTACAGAAACCTAGAAGAGAGCACACAACAGGAAAAGGGACATAATTAGGTGTGAAGTGGTATAATCGAGACAGTATGAAGTTTGTGACAGCTAGTTATAACGTCGGGTATCCTGTTTACGGTGCCAAGTTCTTGAACAATGACACATTGATTGTGGCAGGTGGTGGAGGTGAAGGTAACAATGGGATATCAAATAAGCTGACGACTTTGCGAGTGGATCCCACCAAAGATGGTAAGAAGAGCCAGTTCCACGAGTTGAGCGAGTTTATATTGGAAGAGAATGGCGATTCTCCCACGGCAATCGACGCCTCCAAGGGTATATTTTTGTTGGGTTGCAATGAAAACAGTACAAAGATCACGGAAGGTAAAGGTAATAAACACTTGAGGAAATTCGAATACAATGGAGTGAACGACCAATTGAAGTTTGTCACTAGCGTGGATTTTGACAAGTCCACAAACCCAGATGATTACACGAAACTGGTTTATATTTCGCGGGAAGGTACCGTGGCCGCCATTGCATCATCTAAAGTACCTGCTATAATGAGAATCATTGACCCAAGCGACTTAACTGAAAAGTTTGAGATAGAGACTAGGGGAGAAGTGAAAGATTTGCATTTCTCTTCAGACGGCAAAGTTATTGCTTATATCACGGGTTCTAGTTTAGAAGTGATATCGACCGTTACAGGAAGCTGCATTGCAAGGAAGACGGATTTCGATAAGAATTGGAGTTTGTCCAAGATAAACTTGATAGCTGATGATACGGTATTGATTGCAGCTTCGTTGAAAAAGGGCAAAGGTATCGTGTTGACCAAAATAAGCATCAAGTCAGGGAACACCTCCGTATTGAAAACTAAACAAGTAACAAACAAATTCAAAGGGATTACTTCCATGGACGTTGATTTGAAGGGCGAATTAGCCGTAATGGCAAGTAATGATAACTCGGTAGCTCTTGTAAAACTAAGAGATTTATCGGTCTCTAAAATATTCAAGCAAGCTCATAGTTTTGCCATTACTGAAGTAGCAATTTCCCCAGACTCCACATACGTGGCAAGTGTCTCTGCGGCCAATACTATTCATGTAATAAAACTACCGTTCAACTACGCCAATTACACTTCAACCAAGGAAAAGTTTGCCAAGTTTTTCACCAACTTCATCCTTATCGTATTATTTTCCTTTATCTTGCAGTTTTCTTATAAGCACAATTTGCATTCCACGCTCTTTGATTATGCAAAGAGCAACTTCATACTCAAGAAGGATACCATTTCCTCGCCCTACGTTATTAATGAAGACTTACATCAAACTACGTTATTTGGCAACTACGGTACAAAGACCTCCGTGTCCATCACGGATTCCATAAAAGTGCATGATATGCACGCAACGGGTAGTGTAGGTGAAAGTGAAGATTTCCAAGTTGAGAGTGGGAGTGTTCACACAGAGGCAATTGAGGTCGAAGTCACTAAGGTAATTTCAGAAGGCAAGAATGATGCTGGAGCTTAAGGAAATTCGAGAGAAGAACCGTCTCAGTAAAACTAATCATTCCAGGAATGAGGTAGCGGAGACGAGGAAAAATACCGTTTAGAGCATGAATGTTAAGGGAAAAAACGAATGATGCTGGAGGTAGTGATCTATCCGAAACACTACGAGTAATGTTTATATAATTTGTTTATAAAATGAAAAAAAAAACACAAAAATCTCATACGCCATAGGCGCCATGATATAAATTATAGCAAAAAAATACAAAGGGACTTACAATATGTTCTCGTTAGTAAATATATATATTTATGTATGTAGGTATGTTATCTACTCTATTATTTTGACTTTTTCTTTTTTGGTTTCTTGGTTTGATTAGTCATTTTCTTCTTAATGCTATCCTTGAATAATTTATCCAAATCGTAGTCATCCTCACCTTCGTCTTGTTTCCCTACGGCTTCCTTTTTTTGATCATAGCCCTTTCCCTCTTCTTCTTCCTCTTGTTCACCTTCTTCAAGCTTTCTCTTCTTGGGATTGGCTTCATCAGCACTGCTACCAAAAGTTTTTCTTCCAGTTATCAGGCCTTCCGCTTTTCGCAATTCACTGTATCCAACGTTGGAGACTATGAGATGAGGTCGCTTCTTATACACTAATTTTTTTACTTTTTTCTTTTCATTGCCTGAGTCTCCTTTCACATCGTCATTGCAACTATTAAGGTCCCATTCTGAGTTATCTCGACCAAACTGTTTCCATTTCTGTTCTGTGGATTCTGTGTCTGAATTGGCGTTTGATGGTGTATTAGAATTTGAACTTTCATCGTCGTCGTTCTTCATGAACTTCATGAACTTCATGTTCATGACTCTACTGGATAGCTTGCCTGTAACACCATTATTAGAGCTCATTTGTTGGTTTTCTTGGTCCCCTTATCTGGTTATCACTTCTTGTTTGATATGAGTCTCATCTCTAAAATATAGTAACCACTATAAATTTTGAGAAAATTTTTCAGCGCTTTACTTAAAAAAGATAATATATACAGACCGCTATTAATATTAAAGAAAAGGTATACAAGTCAGTATCATTATGCTTGGCGTGTGACTGTATGGAATGGCAGTGAATGGTTGCTACTATTATCTTCTTGATTTTAGATTGTACAAAAAGAATAAAGTAAGTTGAATTAACCGTGTATAAACATATATAAACTTACATCCGCCCGTTTGATAATATAACTTCTATGTTTTCACGCAACATGGCTTCGTTATCTGTGTAGAACTGTGCTCTTCTTACCATATCCTCATTATAACCTTCATCACCGGATAGCACCTTCAAGGTATTGGAAGTAGAAGAAATGCCATCATTTAACGTCTTAACTGGGTCCTCGCTAATCTTTTTAAAAAAACGATATCGTTTGTGACTTTCGTGTAGGTTTGTCAAGACAGATCTTATTTCTTTGTCTTGCGAAGCTATCTTTGATTTGATTTGTTCCAGATCCTTATTGCTTAGATTCAATTCAGCAGCCCCAATTTGACTTTCCCTCTGTTTACTATTAAGTTTTAGAGCATCGGTATCGGGCACTTCGATATCAAGAACCAACTCACCATACGTGGAAGCTTTATCTACGCGTACTAAATAATCGATTTCAATCGGTTCTAATGGAAGTAAGTGTGCATTAATTAAAGCTAGCAAATCCATTAACTTCATTGTTTCGCGTGAAGACTCTTTCATGCCACTGGGTAATAGCGTCAATAGCTGAAAGTCTAATTTGACGGTGGACGTTTGGTTGTACTTCGCATCGAGTGACCTATTAGTATTGGTATTACCACCGTGATTATTTCTAATATTCATCGAGGTTTCAAATGCAGACTCATCGTCGGTGAGCAGCTCATTTAAATGAATATATTTGTATACGGAAAAAATCGCATCATGCAATGTTCCCCTCTTTAATCCTATTATCCTGGCTAGTTCGGGAGAATAACTCATAAATGGCTCCTCAGGGGATGACTTGCGTAGTATGCGGATGGTACATTCTACGTTTTCGGACCCCGGCCTCTTGATATCAAGTCCGTCGAAATCGACAGGATTATTTGGATCATACTGCCATTTTACTGGTTCTAATTTGAGCGTTGTGGAACTGCCGTCTTTCCCAGCAGTTTCTTCTTCCTTCACGCCATTATTCTGAATCATGTTGCTCGTTGTGGAGTTATTACCATTCGGCAGAGAAAATTGCAAAGGCAAACTCAAATTCACTCTTTTATCATCAGATAATTCATTGGTATTTTCTTCGGCAGGGGCAGAATCCTCCTTTTTGGGTGGCACCCTATTGTCATCCTTATCTTTGAAGCCTACTACTATAGACTCTATGAAAGAGCTAAACTTTTCCCTTGTCGGATCGTTAGCTTGTACTGTGTCCAATAATCGGCCTTCAATTCTCATTGTCCAAGAGGCATTTTCCAATGCCATAAGGCTAGGATCACTGTTTGTGTCCATTTGCCAAGGTTGGTTTTCACTAACATTTGAAATAAAAATTCGGAGATATTTTATATTTGGATTATCCAAATGAGGATAGGAAAACTCTTGGGAAGCTTTGGGGTTATTCCACAACGCTACCATTTGCTTCATATGTAAATTTTGTAGATGAATAAACTGGTCCAATCTTTTCTCGGAATCCATTAATTGCTGAAAAGAAGACAGCTCAGGAATCAATTCGATCAAATGGTCAGGAATGACCATATCTGATGGATGGGAATGCGGTACTGCCGGTGTAGTCTGAGAAGCATTATTGGGCTTATCTTGGTTTACCGAATCTTTTTTCTTTGCATGGGCAGAAGCTTTAGTATCAGGCGTAGTACCCTTCGAACTCCTTCTGGAACCTTTTCCACTATTGGGCTTAATTACTTTGGACATGTTTCAATCCGCTGAGTGTGTGTTTCGATAGCCTTGGCGCTCTATATATTTCTTTCATTTTAATATATCCACGATATGTTTTTTTTTTGTTGTTATATTCAATTTAATTCATCCTTCTTTCCGATGAAAATCAAAACTCGAAGGGTAGTAAAAGTAGCACTAGAAAGAATACATAAAACAGCTACGCAACGAACGAAGCTGGTCGATCGAAGATGTTCCGTACTACCCAAGTGCTCCTAAGTGCTCTGACGAAGAGAACTCACAGAGTGAAGGTCCAGGTGTTGAGGGACTTCCCACGATTTCAACTATTTAAAGGACAGGTTACCAAAGTCAAACCATCTTTGATGAGGAACTATTTGCATAATTTCAACGGAGCCAAATACATAATCGACGAGGAACATGACGTAAACATGGAACTATTAAAATTGCACCAAGCGCATGAGTTGAAAATGGAGGAAGAACGCCAATTGCTATCTAAACAACAAGAAATGGAAGCACAAAAGAGAAATAAGGTGCAAAGACAAGCTGTGTTTGGCCAGAAGGCAAAAGAGAGTCCAAAGGAAGAAAAGAAGGGTCTGTTAGATTCTGGAATTACTATCGAAGAGGTCAAGATTCCAGGTTTGGATATCTGATTGGCAAAATAGTATATATTCAGATAATGCACGAACTTGTATATAGATTCAAATCAAAGTCGTAAATAACAGTATGAAGATAGTTAAAAAAAACTATTTATCAATGTACATATTTACTATCCAAACGTATGGATACATGGTAGATTTTTGTGTTCCAAAAACCAAAGAAAGTGAAAAGAATGAAGAGAACGGAGAACAAATAAAACCCATGTTCTATTGAATTCTTGTTCTTTGTTTGTTTCTTAGACGTCTTTCTCTTTTTTCTTTCATCTTTTGGTCGACTTTTCCTTGTTCACCGGAGGCCTTTAATTGACGTCTTTTGGCCTTTTCCGATTCTAGTCTTTTTTCCTTTGCCAATTCCAATTCGCTTTCCTTCATGAACTTCTTAATCTTGTTCAATTCTTGTTGACGCAAATTGGTAGTTCTCTTCAAGATATCGTTAGTTATAAATGTGTTTGGAGACTTTTGGACTAAATCTTGAGTGCATCCATCGTAAATTTCCACGACTAGAGCAATGATTTGGTTCAACAAGTTTGATTCCTTGTCGTTTTGAGGAACAGCACAACGAATAATGGCTCTTGGTTCTAAAGAAGCTTCCCATTCTTTATCATCGCGTGGAGCATCGACAGGCAAATCGGTGAAACTAATAAATTTTAGAAGATTACCAGCTTGAGACAAAAGGTCAAAGGGCTTGGAGTAATGTAACATAAATCCTGACAATTGGTTAACATCAGACATGTAAACGTAGTTGTTTGGTAGCTTGTCGTTTTCGCTGGTGTGTGCGATGGATAGGAAATAGTTTTCAGCACGAGCTTTATTCATAAATTCTTTGTTAACAATGGAGGTGACAAATTTTAATTTGCCCAAGACTTCTTGTGCATTATTATTAGCATGAGCAGATTCATTGGCCACGTAGATACCGCTTGGTTTGATGACGATTTCGACGTATTCTTCCAATTGTTTACTTTTCAAACTTGCAAAGAAGAATCCAAGCAGGTATTCCAGGCACATGGAAAATGGGTTGCTACGAGCTACCAAATGTAGGTTCAAATTGACACTTTTGATAGCGGATCTACCAGTGGCAAAAGAAGAAAACCATGTGTTTTGGTGTTCCGCGGTGAAGATCTTGGAGTCGTTGATATTGAAGCCCACACGAGAAAACTTCAAGTCGTTGGCCAAAAATGAATGGAGAGATTTGAAGATCCGGTTCCCACGTTTGGAATTGATGGAGTTACCGAATTTGTAGAAAGCATACACCAAAAACAAAATAAACAGGGCGCATAATTCAAAACCCCAGTTATAACATTTAACTCTTTGCCAAATGGTCATGGCCTTCTGTTCTTCGAACGTCAATGCTTGGTAGGGCGCATTGAGTAAATTGATACGTTCCATGGCGCCCAATAAAGGACCAAAGATTGAACTGGACATGCTGGACAAAACGGGAAACGGGCTACTGCTGCTTTGTGTTTTTATGTGCAATAGTATCGTGTCCACCCGAACAAAAATATTGTTATCATACTTTTCTTCCACTAGTTTTTCACTTTTTTCACTTTCTGGCGCACTTAATACCCTATCACTCATAACGAGGTGGACCAAATAAGAGTTCAGCATTTTAAAGAACAAGAGGCAGACGATCTGGAGAAAGCAGGAACATATAGAGGCCAAGAAAGACCAGGGTTTCGTGTAATATGGGTGCCAACGAGAATGAGACCGGGTTTGAGTGGTGGAGACGAACCATGCAGTACAAGACTGGTTTAGGACTGACGCCGGAGGAGAAAGGCCGATACGAGGAAGACTCCAAAGCTCGGGCACTGAAGAAGGAATGTCTTCGATGCTACGAGCACCGAGATTGGATGCTCAAGTACTCCCCTACGGTTCGCTTTATGGTGCAAGCACTCACAAAGCTGAATAAGGGCAGTGAGAACAAATTCGATGAGTCCAAGATCATTTGCGATTACTGTCCCGATTGGAAGAGTGGAGGGTTCCACCCCGAGCTGGGTATCCTGTTGTGTCAGAACCGGCTGCGTGACAAGTGGCACTTGGAGGACACGCTGTCGCACGAGCTGGTCCATTATTTTGATGATTTGAAATGGCAGGTAGATTGGTTGAATTTGAAGCACCATGCATGTTCGGAGATCAGGGCCTCTTCGTTGAGCGGGGAGTGCAGGTTTTGGGAGGAGTTCAAGAGAAGAGGGTTTAGCACAGGGTTTCACGTGGCAAGAGGCCATCAAGACTGTGTGAAGAGAAGAGCCACAATCAGTGTTTCAGGTAACCCCAACTGTGAAAGCAAGGAGCATGCTGCGAAGATCGTGGACGAAGTCTGGGATAGTTGTTTTGCGGATACGAGACCCTTCGATGAGATTTACAGATGAATAAACGACAATATTCCATACTAGAAACGTACATACATATATACTAAATACAGACACTTGTGAATAATGAAGGGGAGGGGAAGAGAGAGGTTTAATAACGGTATAATGGATCGTTTTCAAACGCCTTAAAACGTCAAGTACAACGTGCACATGACACTGGGTCCCATACAAATGCCCAGCCAGAAAATAACGTTCCCGATGACGGTTCTGTCTTTCATGTATTTGGTGTTGGTCAGGGCCACCAATGGCACTTGAAGCATTTGGAAGAAGAACAAGTAGAATCTCAGTCTCTTGAAGATAACGTACATGGCTAATTCGTGGACGACGGAGCTTAAGAAAAAGGTCATCAAGGTTGCCTGGCTCTTGTTCAGCTTGAACGAACTCATGGAACTGTGGTAAACATGCCTCAACAAAAACTTATGCACAGGGATGTTCCAAATTCTACTGAAGTCGGCCCAACTGACACAATTCCACCAATCACCATAGAAGTACCTGTCACCGAACCTGGTCAATTCTGCCACACAATTCAGAATGGCGTCCCAAATTAAATAGAAATCCAAGATGTACATCACGATGAACCCGGGGACAATGTCTACGAGCAATCCTGCCCATTTGAGTAGTCTGTCTACTATTCCGGTCCATTCGGAATTGCGCACGTCCAAGGCCCTCATTGCGACAGGGTGCATCAAGATCTGAGCATCGATCATCATTAGGAAAATGGTACCAAAGATGGCGCAAAGTTTTTCTAGCACATAAACCCATCTGATTTCTTTAGTTCTTGGATACTCGATTTGGTAGATCAACGTGGGGAACATGGTGAACATGAAGAAATTGCTTACCTTAATATTGTTGGGGAATTTCTGCGTTTGGTCATTCAAGGATTGGGAGTTCAATTCAAAACTACAGAACTCGCAACTTTTCTCAAGAGCGTCAATAACTTCCGGATCGTTTATGGAGTCCTTGTATTTGGCCAGGGCACTTTTGGAAAACTGCAATTCCTGCTTTATACCCCACAGGTAGCCATTGTAGAAGGCAAACGAATGCATTTTCATCAACAGGACCAAAGAATGCAAAAAGAGGAAGATCTTGGATAGCCAGTGCAATTTCAAAATGTTTTCTGTCAAGTACATGTAGAACCCAACAAACAGTAATTCGTAAATCGAGGTGAAGGCCCAGCCCGTAGTGCTCCAATTCAGAACCCCCCACTTACACAAGTATTGTATTCCAACGACGAAAAAAGTGCTCAAGAACATTATGAGGTCGATCAAAGCCACGGTGGAGAGGTTTGTGGTCATGAACTTCAGGATCTCTGAGTCCTTGAAGCTGCCGTTGTGCTGGTAGTAGTAGTCTATCAAGGCCTTCACAGCGCCAAATGCAATTGCCATCCAGAACGCCACATACAACCCAGAGAAGTTGGACGAGAGGATGTTGGTCTCGACGGTAACGACCGTCTCTGGGGTGGTGGCCGTGGCCGAGGTGGTCAGGGTGGTTGCAGCGGCTACGGCGGCTTCGGCATCCGGAGCCGGCTTGCCGTGATGCAGATTTTTACGCATGGCCATGAGCTCCTTCTCTCTTTTCCTGATCTCCTTTTCCAACGTGGGGCCCACGAATTTGGTCTTGAAGGGGTCGTTCACGGACCCGTCCAGGATACTGGGCCTGTTTTCGAATGCCATGTCATCGAAGAACGAGATGAAGTTGGACGAGCCCTTTCTGTACCTCGACTTCTCCTTGGAGCTCAGGGTCTGCACATGCGTCTTGAACACGTGGTCGTCGCTTCCGACCACCTTCGTTACCATTTCTGTGTCTTCTTCTGCAGTCTTGGCCGGGATGAATGCAACGTCGCCAGCGCTGTGGCTCTGTGTGGGTGCGGACGTGGTCGTGGTCGAAATAGTGGCACGCCGTTCGTCCTCGTCCTCATGTTCGTGTTCGCTGCCGGAGCTCAGTCCGTACAGCTCTTCCTCGTTGTCCACTAGTATGGACTGTCTCCTGCCGGCGTCGCTAGCATTAAGCTTTTGGATGCGGAGAAACTGCTCGTTCTCCAGTAGATCCTTGTTCTTGTCCATGGTGTGGTGTGGTGTTTGTGAGATGCTGTGTGATGAGATGTACCTTGCCTGGGAGGCAGCACTTCAAATCGATAGCGGCTAATTGCGTCCCCTCTTATAGAATCCGGGAAAAAGAAGGCTTGACTTCATTACTAGGAAAAGTTGTTGGAATTTTTACGGCAAATCCGCGGGAGACCGGTAAAAGTTAACTCCGTGGAGTCGGCAAAAGCGATATAAAGTCGGTTTGTCACGTGTAGTAGTTATTTATAATTAACATTATATATATATATATATATACTTGAATATATGCATGTATTCGCGGGGAGAGGGGGACGGAAGTTCACGATTTGAAGATCTTGGAGCTGATTCTCTCCTCGTTGGAGACAAACCCGGCCCTGCGACCCTCCTTCTCGAGCTTCTCCTCCTCTTCGGCAACCTTCAGGGCGTTTTCCCAGCGACGCATCTCGTTGACCTTCTGCCTGTTTGGGTGCAGCTTGTTTTCGTACATGCTCAACCCAACAGAGGCCAGCAGCAGGCCGACGGTGATGAATTGCGCGTACATCCTTGCCTGCACGATCTTCTGGGCCCTGGTCATGATATGGTCCCTGTTGACGAGTACCCACGACCCGTACAGCGAGGCGGCCCAGGCACCCGTGATGATCTTGTACTTGTTGGTGGACAGGCCCTCGACGAACTTGTCCTTGGTGCTCAGGCCCTTCCATCTGCGGTGTTCGTCCAGGGCGTCCTCGGAAGAGGTTCCGGACCCGTACATAGTAGCGTCGAAGCTGTTCGACGCCTGTTCGGCGCGGATGGCGGTCAGGACCGTGGGCGGGGTGATCCAGAGGGCGGTTTTTATCGACCACGTCAGCGTCGAAGGCTTGAACTTCGGGTACCGTCTAGGCAGGACTTTGAAAATCACGGCGGAGATGGCAAACCCGGCAAGGGCCCCCTCGATACCACCTTTCAGCGTGTGCGAGCTGTGCGCTTCGATTTCGTCTTGTGTTAGAATCTTCATGATGTGGTGTTTGTGCGATGGCGGGATCACTGTGGGGCCCGTCTCGAGAGAATCTCAAACCATCCACGCAACAAAGAGTGCTTAAATACTGAAACAAATCCTCCATGTTAAACGACAAAAAGCAATGGAAGGTTAGAAGGGAAATAAGAACAGGGCATTCTTTTCTTTTTTTCGATGCATTTCCGGGGTATTGTGCCATTCGGAGCGAGGGTTGGGCGCGGGGCCGCGCGCAGTTTTGCGGGTTGCGCGCAGTGCCGGTGCGGTCAAGCAGTGACGGCGGCGGCCTTTGGCGTGGTGGATTTCGCAAGCGCAGGGCTTGGCGGGGCCTTCGGGCAGGGCTTGTCGGAACGGCTCTGGCGGTTTTAGGAAATACCCGAGTGAGCGTTTTGTTTTCCTTTAATTGGCTATCATAACAATAGCTAGCAGTACATACACGTACTTCTATATATGTACATATCTACACATGCGGTTTCGTTGGTTTGCTTTTTTGTAGTTTTTTTCATTGGTTCGTTTGCTGCGTTTCTCAAATGCTATATACAAGCGCCTCTAGTACGTGCGAAGGTGGAGAGAGCAGGGTCTTGCTTGCTTGCTTGCTTGCTCTTGCTCATTTTTCAAGCAGGGTTTTCTTGACGGCGCACCAGACGGCGCACGCAGCGGCCACCATGGCGGAGGAGTAGCCCATCGGCTTCAGGCCCTTGGAAGACTTGAACACGGCGCCTGTGAGGGCGCCTGCAGCGATGGAGCCCGCGGTGTCGTGCTTGCCTCTGAGCGCGTCGATCGTGGAGTTGACGATGTTGTAGCTCAGTGCGAGGATGCCCGCGTTGTTGCCCAGGAAGGGTCCGCGCTTGGTGATGTGGTTCAGCACGGTGTTCAGCTGCAGCTTGGCCGGGCTGTTGGGCGGGATGTTCTTCAGGCCCTGCATCATCCCGGAAAGACCCCCGGCACCGAGTCCCAGCAGGTACACGGCCCCGGTGCCGTAGCACATGTCATCGGTCCACCCACGGGACGGGATCAGGCCCTGCGAGCCCTCCAGCGAGGACAGCTGCTCCTCCTCCAGGTCCAAATACTCCACGCCCTTGTCGAGACCCGCCAAGGGATGCAGTCTGGCGCTGTCCACGTGGAGTCCGCCGGGACCCGCTATTATGTTGTTGATGTTCGGCTCGAAGCCCAGGCTCTGCTTGAACGACAGCTCCTTGGGCTTGCCTGTGTCGCCAGCCGCGTCAGCGGCTGGCGTGTTGTTTCCGGAAAACCACGACATGTCTATATATATGGTCGATCTTCTAGTGTTGGTGCGTTATTGATACGTTATAACGACGTTGTAGTATGTACAGGCAAAAGAAGCAGGAAAGAAAGCTTGGGGGGGCGATGGGGCGAGCGCGGCAGCGTACTATGTTCTCGGGTTCGATCTAGCACGCAGAATAGTCCCTTTGTCCTACTTAAAGGTAAAAAGGTTCCTCTCTCTCTATCTGTCGCTGTCTTTTTTTTTTTTTCAGTATTTTTCTTCCATAGACAAACCAGATTACACAGTCGCTGCGCCGCCGTGCACAGCGACCACCCGGGCGCCCAGCGCCCGGGTAACAGGCGCTGGGCGCCTTAGCGATTCTTGGCTCCCTAAGCGTCCATACTCAGTGTCCAGTTCGTACCGGGCAGTGTTGGGCAGCAAAGCGCGACCCAGCGACGTCACAATGAGCTCAGCCCGCATCACGCCGCCGTGGCCTCCTCCACCAATACAAGAAATACTCAACTCCGGGCCCAACCACCTCTCGTCCTCGCCACTTGCCTGCCGCTGGGCCCGATATGCCTCCCTGGACTGTATCATCCAACGGGGAATGCTCTCTCTTGTTGAACAGCGCCCAACAAATTTCCTCGCCCACCGAATCGTAGCCCGCTGCAATCTTCACATGGCGGCCGCGCGCGCGTTGTGCCAACAAGTCAAAGTTCAAATTCAACCGCTTATGGCCTCTCTTCTCTCTCTCTCTCTCTCTCTCTCGCCGTACCGGTTGGTGGCCCCAGGCTACAGACTCAATCAGCGCCAAGATATATAAGAACAACAGCACGCCCATTCGTAATCCGGTACACTACAGGCCAGCGTAATCACTGCTACAATTGTTATCGGCTCTACAATTGTTCTGCTTTCTTCTCCTTTTCTTTCCTCTTCTATTCTTTTATCCCTTTCGTACAGTACAGTTTGCCTGGAGATAATAAAAAAAAAAACAAAACCGTTTTCCCTGATTTGAAATCGCAGTTTGCATCTCTATATATATTTGTTGTGCTATTCGGTTTTTTTTAATCAGTCAGTGATCGGTGCATGTGCTTATAGAAGTTTATATATTCTACATCTTCTCCCCTCCTCCCCCCCCCTTCCCCCCTTTTCTCATTTTTTTTGAATAATAAACTAGAAAACTATTTGAACCCGGATTGGAATTCAGATTCATTAAAGCTACCTCCCTCTCCCCCTTCCCTCTCACGCTTCAAAACCGCAAGAAATAGGAAATTAAAAAACCCTATATTATTTATTCGTGTGTTCCAATAATCCCATACGATACCATACAAATACAAATACAATAGCATATTAACTGCTTTTTTGTCTTTGACTTTTTTTCGCCACCCGAGAATAGCGCCCGAAAAGAGAGAAAAAAAACCCAACAATGAGCGAAGAAAGCTTATTCGAGTCGTCTCCACAGAAGATGGAGTACGAAACTACAAACTACTCGGAAAGACACACAGAACTCCCCGACTACTTCATCGGTCTCAATACAGTAGATACGCTAGAGGAGTCGCCGCTAAGGGACTTTGTCAACAGCCACGGTGGCCACACGGTCATCTCCAAGATCCTGATAGCAAATAACGGTATTGCCGCCGTCAAGGAGATCAGGTCGATCAGAAAGTGGGCGTACGAGTCGTTCGGCGATGACAGGACTGTCCAGTTCGTCGCCATGGCCACGCCAGAGGACCTGGAGGCCAACGCGGAGTACATCCGTATGGCCGACCAGTACATCGAAGTGCCCGGTGGCACAAATAACAACAACTACGCCAATGTAGACTTGATCGTAGACATCGCCGAGAGAGCAGACGTAGACGCCGTGTGGGCCGGCTGGGGCCACGCCTCCGAAAACCCGCTGTTGCCCGAGAAACTGGCCCGCTCCAAGAGGAAAGTCATCTTCATTGGGCCTCCAGGCAATGCCATGAGGTCCCTTGGTGACAAGATCTCGTCGACCATTGTCGCTCAAAGCGCCAAAGTGCCATGTATCCCATGGTCCGGTACCGGTGTAGACACAGTCCACTTGGACGAGAAAACCGGGCTGGTCTCTGTCGACGACGACGTGTACCAGAAGGGTTGCTGCACCTCCCCTGAAGACGGTCTGGTAAAGGCCCAGCGCATCGGGTTCCCCGTCATGATCAAGGCCTCCGAAGGTGGTGGTGGTAAAGGTATTAGACAAGTCGAGCGCGCAGAAGACTTTGCCACGCTATACCAGCAGGCGGCAAACGAGATTCCGGGCTCCCCCATCTTCATCATGAAGCTGGCCGGCAGAGCGCGCCATTTGGAAGTCCAACTGTTGGCCGATCAGTACGGTACCAACATCTCCCTGTTCGGTAGAGATTGTTCCGTGCAAAGACGTCATCAAAAAATTATCGAAGAAGCCCCAGTGACCATTGCCAAGGCGGAAACATTCCACGAAATGGAAAAGGCCGCTGTCAGACTGGGTAAACTGGTCGGGTATGTCTCTGCCGGTACTGTGGAATACCTGTACTCTCACGATGACGGGAAATTCTACTTTTTGGAACTGAACCCAAGACTACAAGTCGAGCATCCTACCACGGAAATGGTCTCCGGCGTTAACTTGCCTGCAGCCCAATTACAAATCGCGATGGGTATCCCTATGCATAGAATAAGTGACATCAGAACCTTGTACGGCATGAACCCGCATTCTGCCTCGGAAATCGATTTCGAGTTCAAGACCCAAGATGCCACCAGGAAACAAAGAAGACCCATCCCCAAGGGCCATTGTACCGCATGTCGTATCACATCAGAAGATCCAAACGATGGGTTCAAGCCATCCGGTGGTACTTTGCATGAGTTGAACTTCCGTTCCTCTTCCAACGTCTGGGGGTACTTCTCCGTGGGTAATAATGGTAATATTCATTCCTTTTCAGATTCTCAGTTCGGTCATATCTTTGCCTTTGGTGAAAACAGACAGGCCTCCAGAAAACACATGGTTGTTGCCCTAAAGGAACTATCCATTAGAGGTGACTTCAGAACCACCGTGGAGTACTTGATCAAGCTTTTGGAGACTGAAGACTTCGAAGACAACACAATCACCACCGGTTGGTTAGACGATTTGATCACCCACAAGATGACTGCTGAAAAGCCAGACCCCACCCTGGCCGTCATTTGCGGTGCCGCTACTAAGGCCTTCTTAGCATCTGAAGAAGCTCGTCACAAGTACATCGACTCCTTGCAAAAGGGTCAAGTCTTGTCCAAGGACCTGTTACAGACCATGTTCCCTGTGGATTTCATTCACGAAGGTAAAAGGTACAAGTTCACCGTGGCCAAGTCCGGTAACGACCGTTACACTTTATTTGTCAACGGTTCCAAATGTGATATCATACTACGTCAACTGTCAGACGGTGGTCTTTTGATTGCCATTGGCGGGAAATCCCACACCATCTACTGGAAGGAAGAAGTCGCTGCCACAAGATTGTCTGTCGACTCCATGACCACTCTGTTGGAAGTCGAAAACGATCCAACCCAATTGCGGACTCCATCCCCTGGTAAGTTAGTCAAGTTCTCCGTCGAAAATGGTGAACACATTATCAAGGGCCAACCGTATGCGGAAATTGAAGTCATGAAAATGCAAATGCCCTTGATTTCCCAAGAAAACGGTATTGTTCAACTACTAAAGCAACCTGGGTCTACCATTGTTGCAGGTGACATCATGGCTATTTTGACTCTTGATGATCCATCCAAGGTCAAGCACGCTCTACCATTTGAAGGTATGCTTCCAGATTTCGGTTCTCCAGTTATTGAAGGTACCAAGCCTGCTTATAAATTCAAATCTTTGGTGTCTACTCTAGAAAATATCTTGAAGGGTTACGATAACCAAGTCATTATGAATGCCTCTTTACAACAATTAATTGAAGTCCTGAGAAATCCAAAACTGCCTTATTCCGAATGGAAATTACATGTCTCCGCCCTACATTCAAGACTGCCTCCCAAGCTAGATGAGCAAATGGAAGAATTGGTCTCGCGTTCTTTAAGACGTGCTGCTGTTTTCCCAGCCAGACAATTAGGCAAACTGATTGATATGGCCGTTAAGAACCCTGAATACAACCCTGATAAGTTGTTGGGAGCTGTTGTGGAACCATTAACAGATATCGCTCAAAAATACTCCAACGGGTTAGAAGCTCATGAACACTCCATCTTCGTTCATTTCTTAGATGAATATTATCAAGTTGAAGTACTATTCAATGGTCCAAATGTCCGTGAAGAAAATATCATCTTAAAATTGCGTGACGAAAATTCAAAAGATTTGGATAAGGTTGCCTTGACTGTTTTGTCTCACTCAAAGGTCTCAGCCAAGAATAACCTGATCTTAGCTATCTTGAAGCATTACCAACCATTGTGCAAACTATCTTCAAAAGTGTCTTCTATTTTCTCTACTCCATTGCAACATATCGTTGAATTGGAATCCAAGGCCACCGCTAAGGTCGCTCTTCAAGCAAGAGAAATCTTGATTCAAGGTGCTTTGCCATCCGTTAAGGAGAGAACTGAACAAATTGAACATATCTTAAAATCTTCTGTTGTCAAGGTTGCCTATGGTTCATCCAATCCAAAACGTTCCGAACCAGATTTGAATATCTTAAAGGACTTGATTGATTCTAATTACGTCGTTTTTGATGTCTTACTTCAATTTTTGACTCATCAGGATCCAGTTGTTACCGCTGCCGCTGCCCAAGTCTACATTCGTCGTGCTTACCGTGCTTACACTATAGGTGAGATCAGAGTCCACGAAGGTGTCACCGTTCCAATTGTTGAATGGAAGTTCCAATTGCCTTCAGCTGCCTTCTCTACCTTCCCTACCGTTAAATCTAAAATGGGCATGAATAGAGCTGTCTCTGTTTCTGATTTGTCATACGTCGCCAACAGTCAATCATCTCCTTTAAGAGAAGGTATTTTGATGGCTGTTGACCACTTAGATGATGTTGATGAAATCTTGCCTCAAAGCTTGGAAGTCATCCCTCGTCACCAACTTTCTTCTAACGGCCCCGCTCCTGATCGTTCCGGTAGCTCTGCATCCTTGAGTAACGTTGCTAACGTTTGTGTTGGTTCTACTGAAGGATTTGAGTCCGAAGAGGATATTTTGGTGAGATTGAGAGAAATCTTAGATTTGAATAAGCAAGAATTAATCAATGCTGCTATTCGTCGTATCACATTCATGTTTGGTTTCAAGGATGGTTCTTATCCAAAATACTATACTTTCAATGGTCCAAACTATAACGAAAATGAAACAATTCGTCACATTGAACCAGCTTTGGCTTTCCAATTGGAATTAGGAAGATTATCTAATTTCAACATCAAGCCAATCTTCACTGATAACAGGAACATCCATGTCTACGAAGCCGTTAGTAAGACTTCTCCATTAGATAAGAGATTCTTTACAAGAGGTATTATTAGAACTGGACATATCCGTGACGACATTTCTATCCCAGAATATTTAACTTCAGAAGCTAATAGATTGATGAGTGATATCTTGGATAACTTGGAAGTTACCGATACTTCAAACTCCGATTTGAACCATATCTTCATTAATTTCATTGCTGTCTTTGATATCTCTCCAGAAGATGTTGAAGCCGCCTTTGGTGGTTTCTTGGAAAGATTCGGTAAGAGATTATTGAGATTGCGTGTTTCTTCTGCTGAAATTAGAATTATCATCAAGGATCCACAAACAGGTGCTCCTGTGCCATTGCGTGCTTTGATCAATAATGTCTCTGGTTATGTCATCAAAACTGAAATGTACACTGAAGTTAAGAATGCAAAGGGTGAATGGGTATTCAAGTCCTTGGGTAAGCCTGGATCCATGCATTTAAGACCTATTGCTACACCTTACGCTGTTAAGGAATGGTTGCAACCAAAACGTTACAAGGCACATTTGATGGGTACCACATATGTTTATGATTTCCCAGAATTGTTCCGTCAAGCTTCATCCTCTCAATGGAAGAGTTTCTCTGCAGAGACTAAGCTGACTGACGATTTCTTCAATTCTAACGAATTAATTGAAGACGAAAACGGTGAATTGACTGAAGTGGAAAGAGAGCCTGGTGCCAATGCTATTGGTATGGTTGCCTTTAAGATTACTGTAAAGACACCTGAATATCCAAGGGGCCGTCAATTCGTCATTGTTGCTAACGATATCACGTTTAAGATTGGTTCCTTTGGTCCACAAGAAGATGAGTTCTTTAATAAGGTCACCGAATATGCTAGAAAGCGTGGTATTCCAAGAATCTACTTGGCTGCTAACTCTGGTGCTAGAATCGGTATGGCTGAAGAAATTGTTCCTTTATTCCAAGTTGCATGGAACGATGATGCTCATCCTGAAAACGGTTTCCAATACTTGTACTTAACTAGTGAAGGTATGGAAGCTTTGAAGAAGTTTGACAAAGAAAATTCTGTTTTCACTGAACGTACTGTCGTCAATGGTGAAGAAAGATTCGTCATCAAGACCATCATTGGTGCTGAAGACGGGTTAGGTGTCGAATGTTTACGTGGTTCTGGTTTAATCGCTGGTGCTACATCAAGAGCCTATCACGACATCTTTACCATTACTTTGGTCACTTGTAGATCCGTTGGTATTGGTGCTTATTTGGTCCGTCTGGGTCAAAGAGCTATTCAAGTTGAAGGTCAACCAATTATTTTAACTGGTGCTCCAGCCATCAACAAGATGTTGGGTAGAGAAGTTTATACTTCTAATTTACAACTGGGTGGTACTCAAATCATGTACAACAATGGTGTTTCACATCTGACTGCTGTTGATGACTTAGCCGGTGTAGAAAAGATTGTCGAATGGATATCTTATATTCCAGCCAAGCGTAATATGCCAGTTCCAATTTTGGAAACTAAGGATACATGGGATAGACCAGTGGACTTCACTCCAATGACTGGCGAACCATATGATGTCAGATGGATGATTGAAGGTCGTGAAACTGAAAATGGGTTTGAATATGGTCTATTCGATAAGGGATCATTCTTTGAAACCTTGTCAGGTTGGGCTAGAGGTGTTGTTGTTGGTAGAGCTCGTCTTGGTGGTATTCCATTAGGTGTTATTGGTGTCGAAACAAGAACTGTGGAGAACTTGGTTCCTGCTGATCCAGCCAATCCAAATAGTGCTGAAACATTAATTCAAGAACCTGGTCAAGTTTGGCATCCAAATTCCGCCTTCAAAACTGCTCAAGCTATTAACGATTTCAATCATGGTGAACAATTGCCAATGATGATCTTGGCTAACTGGAGAGGTTTCTCTGGTGGTCAACGTGATATGTTTAACGAAGTTTTGAAGTACGGTTCATTCATTGTCGATGCATTAGTGGACTACAAGCAACCAATCATCATCTATATCCCACCTACTGGTGAATTAAGAGGTGGTTCGTGGGTCGTTGTTGATCCAACTATCAATGCTGATCAAATGGAAATGTATGCTGATGTAAACTCTAGAGCAGGTGTTCTTGAACCACAAGGTATGGTTGGTATCAAATACCGTAGAGAAAAATTATTAGACACCATGAACAGATTGGATGATAAATACAGGGAATTGAGATCTAAATTAACCGATAAGAGCTTAACACCAGAATTACATCAACAAATCTCCAAGCAATTAGCGGACCGTGAAAGAGAACTACTGCCAATTTATGGACAAATCAGTATTCAATTTGCCGATTTGCACGACAGATCATCACGTATGGTGGCCAAGGGTGTTATCTCCAAGGAGTTGCAATGGACCGAAGCACGTCGTTTCTTCTTCTGGAGACTAAGAAGAAGATTGAATGAAGAATATTTGATCAAAAGATTGAGCAATGAAATGAACGAGGCTTCGAGATTGGAAAAGATTGCTAGAGTTAGATCCTGGTATCCAGCTTCCGTGGACCATGATAATGATAGACAAGTGGCTACTTGGATTGAAGAAAACTACAAGACTTTGGACGATAAACTAAAGAGCTTGAAATTAGAAAGTTTCGCCCAAGATTTAGCTAAGAAGATCAGAAACGATCACGACAATGCTATTGATGGGTTGTCTGAGGTTATCAAGATGTTATCTACCGACGATAAAGAAAAATTGCTAAAGAACTTGAAATGAATTCTGTAAAGTAAAGTAAAATAAAATAAAAAAAATTCACTGTAATTTAACTTAGTTGCTATATAAATTTAAGAACAATACGTATATACATATTTTTAAAAAAACGTTTTTATTTAGAATATATTATACATCTGTGGGGAGGAGGGCCATCTTTTGCTTTTTGACATTGTCATTCGTATGATCAGCCGGTTTTCTCTTTTGCTTGGCGTTGGCGTTCTTCGAGGCTTTCTCCTGGGTTCTGCAGTTTTCCAGGTATTCCGAGGGGTCGGTCAGTGTGAGGCCATCATCGTTAAGTTGCTTCAGCACGTAATCGATCTCTTCTGGGGTCTTACAACGGGCAAAAAATTGGAAAAACTTCGATTTCCCGGGGACGATTCTGCTTAGCATGTATTTTGTGTTGCCAATATGGTTTTCGAACTTGGTTGCCCATTGCAGGAACTCGCGACAGGCGGAAACCCAGGGCAGGACGTCTCTTGTCTCGTTGGCAGTGTGGTCGAAGACGGCAGGGTTTCTTTCAGCGCATTCTGCAATCATGCCGCCGATCTTGGTGTTGTTCCAGTGGTTGGATTGCAGCTCATGGAAATGGGCACGGTCGCGGATAGCGCCGTTTACGATCAACGACACGTTGTTTGAGTGGCATATCTCGTAGATTGCGGCGATGTAGTCGGTGATGGGCTGCTCTCTGTTTCTCATTTCCGTTTTCCTGCAGTGCACGGTTAGGTTGCTGATACCTGTGGCGCACAGGCATGTGACGAGTTGCAAGGTGTCATGTTCAGTGTCCAGGAGCCTTATTTTTACACTGATTGGCTTGCCGTGGGGCTTGCCCACGTTCTTGACCAGCTCTTTCAAGATGAGGCACAGCGTGTCTGGGGTGCGCAAGAGGGCGGAACCCATGCCGGAGTGGATGGAGAAGTGCTTCGGACAACCTGCGTTGATGTCTATACCGTTGACGTCGCTGATCACTTTTAAAGCGGCCTGGGTGGCCAGCGCCGGAGAGGCGGACCCGAGCTGGAAGATCAGCTTGGAAGACTCTAGTTTCGGGTACGTTCTAAAGACCAGGGTCTCGGGCCTTGCCTGGGCCTTGGAGGGCACGACGTAGTCCACTGTTTGCAGCGCGGTGTTTTCTCTTCTGACGCACTGGACCAGTTTCTTGTCGATAATTTCCGGGGACCAGACGAGATCGGCGCCGTGGGCCAGCGCCATCAACCGCGTGGGCAGCTCGCCCGCCCTCACCATTGGTGCCAGGACCAGTTTCCCCGCGTACGTGACCATGATATGAGCGTGACGATGTGGTTTGTGGTCTGGTCTGGCTTGTGATGGACGAAATGGCAAAAGTTTTTCAAAACTATTTCATTTTTCTTCAAGCGATGCGATGAGCAAGCGCAGAGAGCGAAAAGCTGCAAAAATGCATTATCGATTAGTGATGAATATAAAGAATGACGGAGAGGTACGTAACTACGTGGCAGAGAGAGAGACATAATGTATATATGTGGCGGATGGGTAAGTGCTATGAGTGGGGGGGAGGGGGGGGGGCTTATGACTAAAGTCTTTTATATAGCGGCCTGTCGAACTTGACGGCAACGGAGTTCCTTCTGTGATGGTGTCTGTTGCACGGACAAGATGGGTCCGAGTAAGAGGCGGATGTGCGGGGCTCCGGCAGGTCTTTGATGGGAAACATGACGTTTTTGTGCTGGGCGTACGAGACAGACCGTTTCATATGGGACGACGAGCGGTCGTCGAAGGAGGGCAGCTGCGGCTCACTGGCCCTTCTCTGGAAGTTTTTGTGGTGCGCACACTGGTGGAAGTCGCCCGCGGACAACACGGAGTTGCGTCTAGAAGGCGAGGTCGAGCAGGAGCTCGAGCTCGAGGCAGTGGTGTAGTTACTCTTGAACAACGAGGGCGGCGTTGGTTCGGCAGCGGCGCCGGGCGCAGACACGTTCAGGACGGCCTCGACGATCTCATTTTCAGTCGTCGACACTGTGGGCGGCAGGCCAGCGGAGCTGCCCTTGGGGGAGCAGGAGCTGGAGCCGGCGGCGGATGGGGAGCAGCTGCTGCTGCTCCCGTCCGTGGCCGGCTTATAGTGGAACGTGATGTGAGCGGAAACAGGCGTGTTAATAGCGCAAGGCTTGATATCGGTGGAATACATGGCGCGTGTGGTGGGCGTCTGGGAAAGGCTGTGATCTAGGTACAAACACAGAGATCACAAGCGTATATATATATACATGTGTGCTCGTATGTGTGCAAGTTGAGTCTCGAGAAAGCCAAGAAAGCTTAACTGGCCCGGAAAAGGGTTGCAGCTCGCTCAGAAACCGCCGCAGGGTTGAGGGGTCGAAGCTTTTGTTCTGCGAAAAGTCTTTGTTCTCTGGCTTTTGATCCGAAAACAGGGGTGAGGGGCAGAAGGGCTGGAACTGGCGCCGGTACATGGCTGCGGTGTGCGGGTGCGTGCGCCGGACCGATGTCACTGCGGCGTGGGGGAGGGGCGGGTGATGTCAGAAAAGGGGAAAACCCAAGAGTACGTGAGGAGATTTTGTGTGTTACCCTGATGTTGTTGTGCAGTTTTGTATTACCCTGTGTATATACGGGTAACGTTCTGAGATCAAGTGGTATTACCCCGTACACGTGCTTTATCTTGTTGCTTCTTTTTTTTTTTTTGTTTGCAGCCACGTGATGGTTTTTGGCCAGGGTTAATCTTATGCTGTGTGAAAAAATTAGTATATCTTGCACGCAAGAGAACTGATTAGTAAATGTAAAATGCCGCTTAGTACTAGTATGTACAACCGCTTCGCTCAAGTATATAGAGAAACGCTAAGCGAGGTAAGCTATCTCTCAGGACACCATGAAATTCTCACACTCGTTGCAGTTCAATTCCGTACCTGAATGGTCTACCAAGTATCTGGCCTATTCTCAACTGAAGAAGCTAATCTATTCCTTGCAAAAGGATAAGCTGTACAGCAACAACAAACACCACAATGCACAGCCCCAAGAAACCAACGACGAGAGCCTGCCGCTCTTGTCCGACGCGTCTCCTGATGACCAGTTCTATATCTCCAAATTTGTGGCTGCCTTGAACCAAGAACTGAAAAAAATTGATAAATTCTATATTTCTCAAGAAACGGGCCTTATCGCCAACTACAACGAGCTAAAGGACGACGTCACGGAACTAGAGAACAACAACAAGGCCAACCAGCTGTTCAATCAGCAGCAGCAGCAGCAGCAGCAGCATCATCAATCACAGAACGTGGTAAGAAGCAGGAAGTCCAAGTCGCAACAGCGCCAAAGAAGGTTCAGTAGTGTCTCCTCGACGGACTCGAACCCCTCTTTGACGGACATGTCCATCGATTCCGCTCCTGCCATCCGCACCCAGGTCTCAAACACCACCAACAACGCGAACTCTTTGCAAAATCTCGCCTCCACTTCAATGTCTCTTTCCAACACCAACTCGGTCTACCTCTCCCCCATCACCCAGCACAGGTTGTCCTTGAAGAAGAGATTGATATCCGTCTACACGCAACTGTCTGAGCTGAAGGACTTCATCGAGTTGAACCAGACCGGGTTCTCCAAGATTTGCAAGAAGTTCGACAAATCTCTAAACACCAACCTGAAGCAGAACTACTTGAACTACATCAAGTTTCATTCGCACGTCTTCAACCCTGCCACGATAAACAGAATCCAGCACCACATCGCCGAGACCATTCTCACGTATGCCAACTTGAACAAGGATACCCGCCCACCGTCCACCACTTTTAACCTGGATGTAGACCACATCAATGACTACGACAACGACGAAGAAGACGATGACGAAGAAAATAGCGACGGCAACAGGCAGGAAGTCGTTGACTTCCAGGACGCGGAACGCGAACTGTCCTCCCATTTGAGAGACCATGTCGTCTGGGAAAGAAACACTGTCTGGAAGGATATGATGAATTTGGAAAGAAAGTATCAGTCCGCCAAGACCGATAACAAGAATTTTTTGAAGCTAAGTTCCAACCAATTGCGGCCCAATGCCAATATCTCCGAATCCATGGGTATGTCTAACGGTAATGCTGGTATTATTGCTCCCTCCTCAGGCTCCTTGACCTTCCACGAACTCATACATTTGCCGCCCAAGCAATGGCTCCTATTCCTCGCAAGCCAAACATCCTTACTCAAATTTGTAATAATCACCTCCATTTTCATCGCACTATTAACTTTTAACTTGACACCATTCACAACTGATTCCTTACAGAAAAACTGTTTTGCCATCTTGATCTATGCATCTCTACTGTGGGCCACTGAAACAATCCCCCTTTTCGTGACCTCTTTGATGATTCCCATGCTCATTGTAGTGTTCCCCGTCATCAAGGACCCTGTCACCTCCGAGCCCATGGCAGCCCGTGAATCTTCCCAATTCATCTTATCGTCAATGTGGTCAAGCGTTATCATGCTTTTATTAGGTGGGTTTACTTTGGCTGCTGCTCTTTCCAAATACAACATCGCCAAAGTCCTTTCCACCCACATTTTGGCCTCCGCCGGTACAAACCCGCATTTCATTCTCTTAACAAATATGTTCGTAGCACTCTTTGTCTCCATGTGGGTCTCCAACGTCGCTGCACCCGTCCTTTGTTATTCCATCATCCAGCCTTTGCTGAGAACACTGCCAAGAAACTGCTCCTATGCCAAGGCCTTAATTTTAGGTATCGCCCTCGCCTCGAACATCGGTGGTATGTCTTCTCCCATTGCTTCTCCTCAGAATATTTTCTCCATTGGCATAATGGACCCTTCACCATCTTGGGCCGAGTGGTTTATGATTGCGCTACCAGTATGTTTTATTTGTATCATGGCGACCTGGGTTCTCTTGATTATAACCTTCCCACCTGAACCAAATGTGAAAATCTTACAACTGCATCCATCTCGTGATCCGTTCACTTTGAAACAATGGTTTGTTTGTTTGGTTTGTATCACAACAATTATCCTTTGGTGCCTTTCCAACCAAATATCTGGTGTTTTTGGTGAAATGGGTATAATTTCTATTATACCCATTTTGGTTTTCTTCGGTACGGGTCTTCTAACTTCGGATGATTTCAATAACTTTATGTGGACGATCGTTGTATTGGCCATGGGAGGTACGACTTTAGGTAAAGCGGTAAGCTCGTCCGGTTTATTGTCCACAATGGCGCAGCTAATCAAATCACACGTCGAACATGAACCGATCTTTATCATTGTGTTGATCTTTGGTCTTGTGATTCTTGTAATGGCAACTTTTGTTTCACACACCGTCGCAGCAATGATCATTGTTCCACTAATGAGCGAAATCGGTTCAAACTTGCCCTCAGGTGATCACTCTAGATTACTAATCATTATTGCTGCCTTATTATGTTCTAGTGCTATGGGTCTGCCAACCTCTGGTTTCCCCAACGTGACCGCAATTTCGATGATTGACGAAGTTGGTGATAGGTATTTGACCGTGGGCACATTCATTACAAGAGGTGTCCCGGCAAGTTTATTAAGTTACGTCGTTATTGTTACAGTAGGCTATGGTCTCTTGAAGGCAATGGGATTTTAAGGCTGCAAAGACGAAAATATAAATTATTAATAATGTATATATGCGATATTTATTTATTTTGATTTTTACTTAATCTTCTCAATCACAACCGAAATACTTTGAATCAAGAAATCTGGTTAATGCCCATTTATATTGATGAGTTTGCAGTTTTTCCCTAGTGACAATCATCCCAGCAAAAATGTTGATTTTATTGTCAAATGCGTTTAATATGCGTCTAATACCAACTTCGGTCGCTAAGTAAACCACTACGCCAATTTTTTCCAAATCAATACCGTGATCTAAAAGTACCTGGATGGCCATGATCATGGCAGCACCACTAATGATTTGACCCTCCATGAGGAAAACCTTCCTGAACTTTTCTATGTTTGGGGGTAAGAATTCGCAATGCAGTTGTGGCTCCCCAGTTTGTGAATCCGACTGAATCAACAATTTACCAATGGTAATATTGGGAATTGTCTTCCTTAGAGATTTCATAAAACAATCACCAGATCTTATAATGTTCACTGCAGTGACTTGATCAAACTGACACGAAATAACATTCTCCATGGAATGTTCACCAGGTGTTATGATGTTTGTATGAGTTACCGGGATATCGTCAAGTGCCCATGATAGTAATATTGTGGCTAATCTGTCGAAATAAAAAACAAAGTCTGCACAGTTTAGATTTTTGTTAAGAAGCATGGTACACAATGAAAGAACTTGATTAGTGGGCGGCAATTCATGGATCATGTTGCGATTGATCAGGTATTGTGAACGGGAAGAGCCCAATCTGATCAGTTCTCTTAAATGTTCGTCCGATTTCAGATCTAGTTTGGACTTTATGTGATTGATCATTAAACCCACGGCAGTACCGTTGTCACTCATGGATGGGATGATGGCATTTGCATTTTTCATCGTTGGCTTTACAAATTTCTCTGCATTGGGTTTCACAAATTTCTCCCACTGTTGAATACAGCCATCCAGATCTCTCCCTCTAGACACTATATCTCTAGATAATCTTCTTGCCAAGCAGACATCTAAATCAGCATCCACGTAAATTCTCAAATCCATTAACTCTAGCAATCGAGGGTCGTGTAATGCATAAATCCCTTCAATGACCACCACACTAGCCCCATATATAACGATGTTCTTATCGGGGACCCTGTTATGGTGAACAAAACTATAAACTGGAATATTTGTTCTTTTACCCTCTTTCAAATTCAAAATGCATTTATATGCCAAATCTAAATCAATGGCGTCTGGTTCGTCGAAATCGTACTCATTCCTGAAGGCGCGAGCCCTATCTTCTGCATCCAACGGCTTGTAGAAGTTATCTAAGGAGACTAACACCGTCCAGGGAACATTGATTGACGATACGATCTTGGCAGCGACGCTCGTCTTACCTGAACCAGAAGTACCGCCTATACCAATGATGTATGGAGTTGTCCATGGTGGAATATACCGAGAGCTTTTCCCCTCAAAGCTCTCACTCTTTTTTACATCAGTTTCACTATTCATCGCCGCATCAGATTTTAATGTGTCTCTTGTTTCATCGTCTAGAATCGAAATAAATGACGAAGAGCGTTCCTTGGATGGTGCTATACGGTGGGACATAATAAATAAACCGTATCCCGGAAATACAAAGATATTAAACCTATCAGGGAGGTGGCATATAAATAACAATTAAGAAATAACAAGGCCCACAGCCTCACGAAAAATATTTCATATCTCTTATCTTTGACATCAAATTTTTCAGTTCTTTTTTTTTTTTCATTTCGAAGCTCATCCTCATCGGGCTGGAAAATATTTCGATGAAGTTTAACAATAAAGACGATCAAGGGCAATGTTGCAAATTGAGATTCAGTAACAGGCATAGGAGTGTTGCATACTTGGCATCTTAAATACACTCAAAATGGAACAGGCTCACATCGTTTGATAACTGAAGGATGTGGAGAGTAAAACCAGTTTGCGTTACCCGGTCGCGATGCATGATGATTTTAAAGAAGTATAAACTCCGTAAAGGTAAAATGGAAAGTTGTTATATTGGTGCAAGTTATATTTGGTGCAAGTTCCTTTTTACAGGGTATTAAATATTCATCGATAAAAACATATGTCAAACTCTATATCAGGTACTGGTAAGCGAAGAGTGAAGAGAACCTATGAAGTTACCAGGAAAGATGATGGCATAATAAGTGCCGAGTCAGCCTCTCCGATGAGTATGGAAGAGGAAGATGAAGAGGAAGAAGCTAGAGAAAAGGACCCTACACCTTTGCAACCAAAAAAATCGCGTTATGACCCGAATAAAACTTTTCCCTTTACCAAGCAAGGTCCGGAGAATCATGCGGTATTGAGGGAAGAACTATCAGAATCAGAAAGGAAAGTTTCCAATTATGGCAAGCAAGCTTTGTTAAAGAACGAGGTTTGTGCGATGGGAAATCTGGTACATATAACCCAAAATCAAGCTGAGAACGTTTCTAATTCTGATCCAAACGGGGGAGAAGATCCAAGTCGCAGGGCAGAAGCTGTGCATAAGCAAACTAACACTAAAAAGAGTGAAAAGGGAAATAGACAGCGAATGTGGGAAGAACAGCAGCTACAAAATGCGATGACCGCTAAAAACGATAATCCTGATGACATCACTGTGGAAGGGTCTGACAAATACGACTATGTGTTCGATACAGATGCAATGATTGATTATACCAACGATGACGATGATTTGCTGCCTGAAGAAAAACTTCGATATGAAACCCGTTTAGCAGAAGCATTGGAGACTGAGGAGAACCGTATATTAACCATACAAGAAACAAGAAAATTATTGCCTGTATACCAATATAAAGATGAACTACTTAAGGAGATTAAGAAACACCAAGTCTTGATTATAATGGGTGAAACTGGGTCAGGTAAGACTACGCAATTGCCTCAATATCTAGTAGATGATGGCTATACCAAACAGGGGGAATTCCAAATTGCCATAACGCAACCGCGTCGTGTGGCTGCCACTTCTGTTGCAGCGAGAGTGGCTGATGAAATGAATGTTGTACTTGGTAAGGAAGTGGGTTATCAAATTCGTTTTGAAGATAAGACGACTCCCAACAAGACAATTCTTAAGTATATGACAGACGGTATGCTACTGAGGGAATTTCTGGCAGATTCTAATCTATCCAAGTATTCTTGTATTATGATTGACGAAGCTCATGAACGTACCTTAGCTACAGATATCTTGATAGGTTTGCTGAAAGAGATTTTACCCAAAAGGCCGAACTTAAAACTATTAATTTCATCAGCAACAATGAATGCGAAAAAGTTTTCGGAATTTTTTAATGATTGTCCCATTTTTAACGTTCCGGGGAGAAGATATCCTGTAGATATTCATTACACATTACAACCAGAAGCAAATTACATACACGCTGCCATAACAACAATTTTTCAAATTCACACCACGCAAGCTTTACCAGGGGATATACTAGTGTTTTTAACAGGGCAAGAAGAAATCGAAAGAACAAAGAGTAAACTAGAGGAAATTATGTTTAGATTAGGTTCTCGAACAAGGGAAATGCTTATAACACCTATCTATGCAAATTTACCTCAAGAACAACAATCGAAAATCTTTCAACCGACTCCAGAGAACTGTAGAAAAGTTGTCTTGGCAACTAATATTGCAGAAACATCGTTGACCATTGACGGTATCAAATACGTTATTGATCCCGGATTCGTTAAGGAAAATTCATATGTACCTTCTACGGGTATGACACAACTTTTGACGGTTCCGTGCTCAAGGGCTTCAGTAGATCAGCGTGCCGGTAGAGCTGGCCGTGTGGGGCCAGGGAAGTGTTTTAGAATCTTTACAAAATGGTCATATTCGCACGAGCTAGAACTCATGCCCAAGCCTGAGATTACGAGGACAAATCTCTCTAACACTGTGTTACTATTATTATCACTTGGTGTTACTGATTTGTTAAAATTTCCTCTAATGGATAAACCAGGTATCCCCACATTACGAAAATCTTTGGAGAGTTTATACATTTTAGGTGCGTTAAATAGTAAAGGGGCGATTACTAACCTAGGCAAAATGATGTGTGAGTTCCCCTGTGAACCTGAGTTTGCAAAAGTTCTTCATACAGCTGCTACGCACGAGCAATGCCAAGGTGTGTTAGAAGAGTGTTTGACCATAATTTCGATGTTACACGAAACATCATCACTATTTATTGGTCAAAAAAAGGAAGCTGCAGCAAGCGTAACAAGTGAAGTGGAAAGTGACCATATGTTGTATTTAGAGATTTTCAATCAGTGGAGAAATTCCAAATTTTCCAGGAGTTGGTGCCAAGATCATAAAGTCCAATTCAAAACAATGTCGAGGATAAAAAACATTAGAAACCAACTATTCAGGTGTAGTGAGAAACTAGGGTTGGTGGAAAAGAATGATCGGGCTAGAGGGAAGGTGAGTAATTCAACGGTTTACTTGAATGGTAGGATAACACGTTGCTTCATAAGCGGATTCCCAATGAATGTTGTACAGTTGGGGCCCACTGGATACCACACGATGGGTAAATCATCAGGTGGACTAAACGTCAATGTTCATCCCTCCAGTATCCTTTTCGCCAATTATAAAGAAAAGGCACAGAGGCCAAGCAAATATGTGCTTTACCAGCAATTGACGCTGACGTCGAAGGAGTTTATCAGAGACTGTCTGGTTATTCCTAAGGAAAAATGGTTGCCGGAGATGGTTCCGCAAGTTTTTAAAGGCTTGCTTGGGGAGAAAACAAACAGGGGAAGAGAATGAGGGTTAAACTAATGTGTGTACGCTATGCCCAGGGAAGCAGGCCCCATTCTATATGCATGTTGAGGTGTAGCAGGGAATACGGTATACGCACATATATAGATAGATATATAGATAGATATTATCGTTGTAATTTGCGGTACAAATCATCCAAAACGTTTCTCTTGATTTGTAACTCTTGTTCACGTTGCTGGATGAAATCTTCCCACTCTGATGGGCTTTTACTCAGTAGATTTTTAGTATCTTCATGTTCGGATATCAAAGATTTGCAAAGCTTTAAACGATGTCTGATAGATCCTGTTGAAGTTTCCAACTGATTCGAGAGATTGTTTGGGTCCTTTCTTATTTGGTGTAACGAATAGAAAATATGCGGTATGAACTCGCCATTGGAATTGGTGGAGGGAGCACTCAGGTTCGTGGGCTGCTGTGGGGTAGCGGAGTGGTCTTTACCATCAACATTTTCAGTTGACGAAGATTCTTCTTTTGTTATGTCTGCTTTGGATTCATCGATATTGGGACTAGTGGGTAGCAACACCTGCTGTATCTGCTTCAGTACGCTGTTCTGTAGACTCATTTTCCGTGTGATGTTTTTTGAATTTCTTGCACAATACTTCTGCTCCCTTTCATACGTGCTGGTTATATTTTTTCAGTTTTTTTTGTAGCTTTTCTTGTAGTTTTTCTTCCGATGTTCCCTAAATGAGGTAGATATTAACAGTAATAGTAATAAAGTTAAGATAATACGATATAATGGAATCGGGTTTTTTCTATTTTATTCTATCTATTTGTACGTACAGAACTAAAAAGAAGTGAGGAAAAGGTGAAAGATATACGGAAAATAATAATATTATTATATATATGATGAAGTAGATGAAGAAAGGAAAAAGAAAAGGAATGGTTGGGAATGAAATGAGGCTATTGGTTACTTGTAAAAAGATGAATTAAAGATTTGGCAGCTTTGATGCTCGTCGGAGTTTCTTGCCTCTGGTACAAGGTGCAACTATGACTATTGAAATGCTTTGCGTTTATGATGTTGCGTATAGGTGTAGTGGTATCTATGATGTCCGTGTGCGCGGTAGAACTCACGGTTTCGCTCCCACTATGGGAACATGTAAAAGAAGATGCATTGCCGTGAGAACTGTAGATGGAGGATGGGGTTTTGATCTTAGACTTGGCAGGGGTCTTGTAATGTCCCTGAGACAGCACCAATTTCCTCCTTTTGGTTAAAGGCTCAGACCTCGTGTGAGTGGCCCTCATATAGGACCTTGTGATACTGTGGTTCAACTTCAAATCCGTGAATTTCTTGTTTGTTTGCTTAGTTTTGTACTTGTAGTAGGCAAACTGTAAACGAATTTGCAATTTCTTCGATAACTCGGAATAGTCCTTGTCCAGCTCCTCTGTGCGGACATCGTCCTGGCCTGGTTGCTTAACGGGGCACGACATACCTCCACCACTACCTCTCATCAAGGGAACGGGCAGACTCTTCGCGTTCTCGTATACTTCAGGGCTGACCATCAAACTCTTGATGGAGGGAAGACACACAGCGCCGACGCTGTTCTCCCCGCGGCCCCTAGCCCCGCTAGCATCCGCAATGTTGGCAATTGCCAGTTTGTTGATCTTCGAGCTGGAAAACTCTCCCAGTGGTAGCCTCTGCTTCATTATGGACATGGACGGTATTTTTCCTCTTTACGTGCGTCACTGCTGCAATTGACTCTTTGTGTGGCCTAACCAGTAAACGGTATTTGAGTTTGTGTATATATAATCTATAAAGCAACTAACCGAGCACACGAACCTGTCAGAAACCGTTTCTATCTATTGTCGTTTGTTTTTTCGTTTGTTTTTTTGTCTCTTTTGTTTTTGTTTTTGTTTTTTGTTTATTTTCCGGCCCAAAACGGCGCGTCCACGCGACGCGCCTTTTTTTTTTCGTTCTTTCGAATAAATTCATTGACGCATAACCTAGATTACATTGGAAAGGGCATCTGAGAGACCCATTGGCTCAGGTTGGACAGCTGGCGCGGCTCAATGAGATCACCGTGGCCGCTGGCGATCTTCAGGATGTAGTCGTTCAACTCCGCGCTGCCCAGGATATCTACGTGCTCGGCGCTCCTGGCTCCGCCACGGATGTCGAACCTGTCTGGCTGGTGCTTCATCTCCACCACGGTGACGTTAATCCCCGCAGGGTTGTAGGGCGAAACGCCCTGGGCCCACTTGTGGCACATCGAGTGTGCCACAAGCGGCACGGTCCCGTCACCCTCCGTGAGGAATACTGGCTGCTTACTTTCGTAGTCGATAGTCAGGTTGAGGGTAGATGAGTCCTTCTCTTCCTTGTAGACGTATGCCCTTTCGGTGGGGTTGTTCACCCCGTATATACAGTAGATCTTCATGTGGGGAGCGTCCGGGAGGGGCACCTCCATGGGGTTGGACCAGTACTTGTGGTGCAGTTCGTTATGTCTCAGTTCCTGTTCTGTCTTGGAGTATCCAAACGAGTATTGTTCATGTACTCTTTTCTGTAACCATTCGGGCGAAATTGCCATGGTCAGATTGATGGCATCTTTCATCGTCAGGTTCTTGTTGAACGCACTGCTTGTGTTCCTTTCAAACCGAATGAAGTTCCCGTACGTATCGGTGTTGTTGTTTAAGACATCTTCTGCAGATGATTCCATGTCCCCCCAGATGACCTCCTCTCCCTTGGGTAACATCGAGGGAATACCACCCCACGTTTGTAGCATCTTCACTCTTTCACTTCTGGAAAAAAACTTTTCTAGCCCGTACATGGCTAACGCATTCAATTGAACGGTGTCTTTCATTTCACCACTAATCAAGGCTGGAACACTTTTGGGGGCACCCAGAAGCGTCCCCGCTGCATTGATAAATGAATCGATATGTTTATCAACCCAGCCACGGCCACCGTTACCATAGAGAGGACCTTCAGCCTCGACCCATTTCAAAAAATAAAAAATGACTTGAGACCCCATGGAATGCCCAATCAGGCAGACTTTTTCGCCATTCAACTGATAAAATAGTTCTATTTGGTCCTTTAACTTGGTAAAATACCTGTCGCGTCTTTCCAGGTCCAAGTACGCCAGCCTCCAATCATACGCGGCACTTGTCATACTGTTAGGTTCATATCCAATTACCCCCAAATTCTGGAAAACTTTGTTCCAAATCCAGTACCCTGCAATGAAGTAATCAGTGGACTCGAAACCTTGAGCCGCACGTAACGTGAAATTGGGTGGATCTAGCCCAGTTTCGGGATCTAGCATTACGTGTTTCAGCCAACACACTTTATCCATAACCATTGTCTTCAACATGTAAAAACTGCCCCACAACCGCTTACGGAAGTGAGCAGAACTATCACATTCGGCGTCTCCAATAACCCCCCAGCTTTCAATCCCGGTAGAAATAACACCGGGAACCATCACTACAGGATGTTTGGCTTCGATGTCCAAATCCCGCAGCAGCTGTTTACCGACGGCAAAATTCTCACTAAGATCATCTAAGGATGATGTTGAGTAGTTACCGGTTTGAATATCGTCAATAAATGAAGTCAAGCCCTGTGGCAAAACATCCTTCCAGTCATCCAAATACACTTTGAGGGAATCAAAATTCACAAAGTTATCAAACAAGTCGCTATTACTATTATGAACATGATAGGCGCCAAAACTAAACGGCAAAAGGACACCTAGGAACGCACCAAGAATGAAGATCAGTCTTCGGGAATCTCTCCAACGTTTCTTGCCATTCTCAGACTTTTTTCTATCAACAGTATTACCATTCTCTTTTCTTTTACCACTGCCACTACCATCTCTTCTTCTCTTATGGCTCAATCCTTGTTGATGATGGATGTGGTTCTTTTTCTCTCTTCTGTCATGAGCAGAGTTTTCCTCACCGGAATCTTCCTTCTTGTTCTGAACTTTTCTTCTAAATAGTGCTCCCATGTTCCGCTTGATCTCCACCACACACGTTGCTATAAAACTCTTATATGGGCTGTTTATTCAAAGCCCTTTTTTTCATATCGGTATTTACTAAGTTTCTTACTTTTCTTCATTTTTCAACACCTTCATTGGCTTTCAACTTTGTACTCGGACATTATTATTAAAAGCAAGGGAACTAAAGCGAGGGACTATTCGGAGGGGAGTATATAAGCACGCACGCCACAGTATATTGAGCTATTTGTAAGCTAGAAGCAAGGTATAAGCAAGAAGGATATAGTTCTATTATAATGATCAGATCTACACTGAGTAGCTGGAGGGAATATCTAACTCCCATAACACACAAGTCCACCTTTTTAACCACGGGTCAAATAACTCCTGAAGAGTTTGTACAGGCCGGTGACTACCTATGTCATATGTTCCCTACCTGGAAATGGAATGAGGAGTCTTTAGATGTTAGTTACAGAGAATTTTTGCCGAAGAATAAGCAGTTTTTAGTAATTAGGAAAGTCCCCTCTGATAAACGTGCCGAGCAGTGTGTCGAAGTTGAGGGAGCTGATGTAGATGTGAAAGGCTTTGAAGGCGATGAAGACGAAGATGAAGATGGTGCTTTGGAATATATAGGCTCTGGAACTGAACACGTTCAGAGTACGCCGGAGGGGAAACCCGAGGATTCACATATTGATGATATCGATGAGCTGATACAGGACATGGAAATCAAAGATGACGATGAGAATGAAGAAGCAGAGGGACATAACGCTGCAGACCCCATGGCTAAAAATATTGCTCAGGAAAGGTACTATGACCTTTATATTGCGTACTCAACCTCTTATAGGGTTCCCAAGATGTACATAGTAGGGTTTAATGCCGATGGTTCGCCACTGACACCCGAGCAGATGTTTGAAGATATATCAGCGGATTATAGAACAAAAACAGCCACCATCGAAAGGCTGCCTTTTTATAAAAATTCAGTACTATCTGTCTCTATTCATCCATGTAAGCATGCTAATGTGATGAAAATACTACTTGATAAAGTTCGTGTGGTTAGACAACGAAGAAGAAAAGAGCAGCAAGAAGAACAAGAACATAAAGAGGTCGATGGCGTTGGAGATTGGGAGGATTTACAAGACGATATCGACGATTCGTTACGTGTGGACCAATATTTAATTGTTTTTTTGAAATTCATTACCAGTGTTACACCGAGTATTCAACACGACTATACCATGGAAGGTTGGTAGAGTTCTATCTTTTTGATATTGACCACTTGCCAAGCAGTCGTATTACGGAATTAACGAGACAGTAGAATCGATTATCAACATGCGGAGGCAGTCGTTTATTTTTTACGAATTTTTCCTCCCCTCTTTTCTACTCATTTTGATAAAGGAAGGCAAAACAACGTTTATTGAAGAAATGGATTCTTTTTCCTTTGTTCATGATCATGCTTTTATTTAACGGTTTTATTGTTAGTGCCGGCATAAATATATAAATATCTACGTTAAAAACTAGTTTAGTGACAAAAAAATATCCGAGAATTAAGTATACGCAATTATATATCTATAGGTGTTGTGTTTCTCTTTACAAACACATATAAGAATACTATAGTATTAAAGCTCTATTAATAACTCCTCTTGAGGAGTTGGCGGCCTTTCTTCTTTGATCGGAGTTTCAGAGGAGCTTGTAGCAATTGGTGTTGCCAGCTCCGGTTCAACGACTTTACGTGCGGGAACAGTCGGGAAATCATAGCGTGTAATACCTTGAGGCCGTTCATTTATTGAATTTTCCTCTGTTTCTGTCTCTAGTGGATATGGTCTTTCATGTGACTCTTGTGTGGAAGATTTCCGTTCCGGTTTTATTTGGCTTTCTTCTTCTTCCTCTTCTTCCTTTGGATAAGGTGGATCGGAAGGTGCGAGTTCAACTTGCGGTTGGGATTTTTGCTCTGCTTGTGGCACTATGTTAATGGTTTTCAAATGATCAATATTAGTAGTGGGAGATGGATCCACGCTTTCTGGTTGTTGATATGAAACCTCTTGTTGCGGTTTGTACTGGTAGGATGGTTGCTGAATAGGAGGTATTTGATAACTTTGCTGTTGATTTGTCATGTGATTTGCTGAATAATTATAAGGATCAGAGGGAACTTGTGGAAGAGTGTATTGTTGTGATAAGCTGATGCTTTGTAGCTGTTGCTCCAACAATCTATCATATATATTCATAACCTCAGAAATCTTCCCATTCATTTCTATCAAAGTATTGTATTTTTGAGCTTTATCATTTAGAGCATAATTTAATCTAGCTTTTGAGGCAAATACTCTTTGTGCTAAATTCTGAAGTTTAGAATCTTCCAGAATTTCATTTACGGGTCTAGATTTCATTTTTTCAACTAACGATGCAAACATGTATATACTATCTTCTTCTTCATTCGTTAAATCAAAAGATTGAAGAGGTTGTGGTTGTGGTTGTGGTTGTGGTTGTGGTTGATGTGGTACTTGTTGTGGTTGCTGTTGCTGTTGTTGGTAGGTCTGCTGACGTTTAGTACGTTTTTTTGCTTCTTCAGCTTCTCTCAAGCTTGCTTCAATGGCTGCTTTTAAATCTAGATCTTCCTCATCTTCTAATTCTTCCTCTTTTCCTAGTTCATGGTACTGTTCCGCGGGTCTTGGTTCCACGATAGGGACTATAGGTTCTCCACTTGTGCTGTTTCTAGATTCCCTTAAAGAGAGCTCTATAGCTCTTCTTATCAATTCCTCTTCATCTTCAGGAGTTGAGTTGTCCTTATCCTTTCTTTTTTTGTTGTGACGATGTTTTCTTGATTGTTTACTATTGTCGTGTTTCTTCAAGTCGTAGTCTTCAAAGCAGTTATCGCAAACTCTCACAGGTTCATATATCCCCAAATCAGGTAACGGTATATTATTTGACGAATGTTCTTGGCAGAACACCCCACCACAAGAACGACAATGATGCTTCCTATTTAACAAAGTAAAATTCTTGGAACAAACCATGCATGCATCAGAATCTATCCAATCCGCTGGCGTCTTTGAATCGAACATTGCAGTTGGCGAACTTGAAATTGTTAACTTTTTAGGGAACTTTATACCACGAGAGAGTAATTTATCATAAACCCTAGCTACATAATTTAGTTGCGAATCGTTCTTAAAGGCAACATATAATTCATATAGTATGGTTTTTACCAACTCAGACAATTCGTCGTTATTATCCTCTTTCAAAATAACGTGTTCCATGGTATCCATAAACTCTCTAGAACAAACTTCTTTGATAAATGGTGTTCCACCATTCTTAACACATATATTTGTAAGTTTCCACGAAGACAATTGGGTGTTTGGATTATTGGCTGTATTAAGAATTCTTTTCTTTATACAACGCATCGAATCCTTAGGGCTGACCCTTCTAGACCTTAAGACATCAGAAATCTCTAATGCTATGGGAAGATCAAGGTCACCATTCGGAATGCTTTCACTAGTGGCTTGTTCTACTAACGCATCCAACTCACCTGGCGTACTGACGGACATTTTGTTTTTAGATATTCTACTGACTATCCATCAATTTGGGTTGGGGGTATTCTAATAGTTCACACCTTTTATTTCCATTTCCTGTGTTCTATATATAATTTAGATATCACTGAAATTTTTGGAAAAGGAGGCCGAGCAAGATGTTTTCACTAATCCGCAAGAAATGGTAGTAGCGAAGGCTGTACAGGGCAGAGGGTCGTTAATTACATAAGAGAGCGCCCAAAGAGCACTTATAACTATCTGTAAATTTTATAAAACGTGACCTTACGAACTGTCGCACTTGGCAAATCATGGTTCACCTGGATTGATCGACGCATGAGCTGGAAAAGGAAACGCCTTGTAAAAAAAGGCTACACCTTTTGCTTGGCACAGTTTGCTTATACCTGAGTGATATTTTGCCGCGTAAAGATCGGTGGAACCAGCAGTAAAGTGCGTTGTCGACTGTTTCATTTAAGCTAGATATCAGAGTACAAAGGATGATGGGTTTTATCTCTTGTTTTAGTTTTAAGTCTCGGACAGTAGGGATAGGCTAAACACGAGCCCAATGAATGACTTAAAAATGTAGAGCAACCATGAGCTTATTCTTTTATAAAATCATTAACCTCGACCTCTTCTAGGGTCAGATTACCTAGTGGATTAGGTATAGGTTTACCATATTCATCGAACTCTAGTCTCATCACATTCAGATCCTCAATATTTGACACATCAATCTCATCCTTGATAATGTTATCAACTGGTGGGGGATTCTTTAATTTTTTATACTCTTTACCTTTGATGACATACCACAGGTTAAGACATCTTCTTGTGATTTCAGGATCGACACCTTTTTCATCTTCTGCTCTCCATTTATGGAAATTAGAACGACAAATTTTAAGGGCTTTGGATTTCAAATTCTCATCGTTTGCTATATTTTGAAAGTATGGCTCTAATAGTGGAGAGTATTCCTTCGGAATTCTATTCAAGTCTGTTAATCCGTCTAGTAAACTTTCTAAAGTGGAATCGCTATAAAAGTCATTCATCTAGGGATATCCTGTTTGCTTTGCTTACCTGTCAACGTCTTTTTAAATTCTCTCAATGTTTTCGATTTTTTTTTTCATTTTCTGAATTTGCTTTTCACGTTTAACAATGGCTTCGACTATTGCTCCATCCAGCTAATAAAAGTTTCCTCTCAGGCGACTGGGAGGATTGTAAATAATATTGGATTTCAGTGCAGAAGCATGGCCTTTGAAATAGACGGCAAAGTCCATGAATCCTCTTTTTTTATTTTATTGCTCTTCGACATTCTTGTTCCCTTTTATTGTTTAGTTTTAGTTGTGATTAAAAGGTTTTTCGTCTTGTGTCATGAAATAAAATCAATATATATGGCTGCTGTACTAAATGCAAGTAAGATTCTACTAGTTCACAGAATCGAGTCCACCAAAAATGTAAATAAAATTCAAACAACCAAGCTCCTACAAACTAAATCTGTACAAGACTTAAGCAAGATCTTGCTTGTATGCAAATAGTTAGGACAGAAGCCAGAGATCCCATAGGATGAACAGTGCGATTTGTCCGCATTGTTGCACTCTCGCACCTGCAGCCACCCATACGTATTTACACATTAACAGACTGACACACAAGGTTTTATTCTGTTAGTGTCTTTAAGATAGAACTATGTGACATATTAATTCTGGTCTTGTTTTTGCTTCCAAGTAATATCGCGCACGGGCTTTTTTTTTCCTTTCAAATATTTCACTGTATCAAAATTTTTCAAGCTAATTTGTAGAATAATCTTGAGATGAGATCATTAAAAAGGGTCTTAACCAAGTGAAAACGCGACAAGCCCAACAACCAATATGAGTGGAGTGATAGAAAATGGACTACAGCTGTCGGACAATGCCAAGACGTTACATAGCCAGATGATTTCGCAAGGTGTGGGCGCACTATATACACAACAAGAGCTTCAAAAGCAGATGGGAATCGGGTCATTAACAGACCTGATGTCTATTGTACAGGAACTGCTGGACAAGAACTTGATCAAATTAGTGAAACAAAACGATGAATTAAAATTCCAAGGTGTTCTGGAAGCTGAGGCACAAAAGAAAGCCACCATGTCGGCAGAAGAGGCATTGGTATATTCTTATATTGAGGCCAGTGGCAGAGAGGGCATATGGTCCAAGACGATTAAAGCAAGAACCAATCTGCACCAGCACGTGGTTCTCAAATGTTTAAAGAGTTTAGAATCTCAAAGGTATGTAAAGAGTGTTAAGAGTGTCAAATTCCCCACAAGAAAGATCTATATGTTGTACAGTTTGCAACCGTCGGTGGACATCACGGGGGGGCCATGGTTCACAGACGGTGAACTGGACATAGAATTCATCAACAGTTTATTGACAATCGTTTGGAGGTTCATATCAGAGAACACCTTCCCCAACGGTTTCAAGAACTTCGAAAATGGGCCCAACAGAAACGTCTTTTACGCACCAAACGTAAAGAACTATTCCACCACCCAGGAGATCCTGGAGTTTATTACAGCAGCCCAAGTGGCCAACGTAGAGTTGACCCCGTCAAATATAAGATCGCTGTGCGAGGTCCTGGTGTACGATGACAAGCTGGAAAAAGTGATGCATGACTGTTACAAGGTGACGCTAGAGAGTATTCTACAAATGAACCAAGGTGAAAGCGAGCCGAATACGGGGAATAAAGCCGAGGAGGATGAAGAAGAGTTTTCCATTTTCAACTACTTCAAGATGTTCCCGGCTTCCCAGCACGACAAAGAAGTAGTGTACTTCGATGAATGGACAATCTAAGCGCTGTCCGTACCATCCGCCAGATCGCTTCTAGCTTAACCCAGTACGTAGTATAGTGTATCATTCGTGTTGTAAGTAGATAGAAACGAAACGCAGAGAAGCTGCTCTTCTTCCACCCTCCACGGCTGTAGTGGGGGCCTGCTGACCAATCACGGTCAAAACGGCGGATGCGGCCCTTCCGATACGGCGGCCCGCAGATCCCTTACCAGCCGACGGCATGACGATAATAACAACAAGCCGTATCATCCCCGCAATAATTAGAGTTCCACAATGGATCATCAACGGTTCTCCTCATTTTTGTAGACGCTCAAGGGAATGCAACGGACTTAATGCTCGAGCAGTTGTGTACTTCGAGGATCGCCGGGATCACCCCTTGAATAAGGTATATAAGGTAAGGGCACAGCTCCCGACTTTCTTTCAGTTTGTGTAGAATATATAGAACGTAGTAAAGATTCATCATCTACCAAAATTGTATACGAATCAATGTCTGACAAAGAGCAAAGCAGGGGCAGCACCGGCTTCGGGAAACCACAGGCGCTCGACTCCACAGATAATGAGTCCATCTGTGAAAACAACGAGCACAGCCGCCATTCGCAGGAGTCCCTGTGCAAAATATATACCGCGGGCAAAAATAACGAGTATATTTATATAGGTCGTCAAAAATTCCTAAGAGACGATTTGGCAGTAGCATTTGGTGGTACTTTGAACCCCGGTTTAGCGCCCGCGCCCGCCCATAAGTTCGCTAATCCTGCTCCCCTGGGTCTTTCTGGTTTCGCCTTGACCACATTCGTACTTTCTCTGTGCAACGCAAGAGCGCAGGGCGTCACCACCCCCAACGTCGTTGTAGGGTGTGCCATGTTTTACGGTGGCCTGGTGCAACTGATTGCGGGCATTTGGGAGATCGCTCTGGAGAATACTTTTGGTGGAACTGCCCTATGCTCTTTTGGCGGGTTTTGGTTAAGTTTTGCTGCTATTTACATTCCTTGGTTCGGTATCCTGGACGCCTACAAGGATAAGGAGTCTGACCTCGGGAATGCCCTAGGGTTTTACCTCTTGGGATGGGCACTATTCACTTTTGGTCTCTGCGTCTGCACTATGAAGTCAACCATAATGTTTTTTGCCCTGTTCTTTCTCTTAGCGGTCACGTTCTTACTTTTGTCTATTGGGAACTTCACAGGCGAAGTTGGTGTCACTAGGGCTGGTGGAGTCGTGGGCGTCGTAGTCGCCTTCATCGCCTGGTACAATGCTTACGCAGGTGTCGCCAATAGGCAAAATTCATACATCATGGTCCATCCTTTCCCGCTACCTAGCAACGACAAAGTCTTTTTCTAAGAGCGCAACTACAATACGAAAAGAATCCATTTCCATTATATATTCCTATGATCCATTATTTAACTTCGAAAAATGCAAAACAGACAGACTGTTATTTCATATATAGAAACTTTAATAGAACACTATTTTCATGCATCTTTAAGCAATATTTATTTTAGCTTTTATGTATAGCATTGAATTTCGACTGCTTGATAATTAGCAAGAAGGTAAAAGACACCCATAACGCATTAAGTATCTTAATTTCTGCTTACCCGTGATTTGGATCAAGCTATTATAGTAACGTATCTCCTCCAGAGATAAAAAAACAAAAAATTTAACGACCCCAGTGAGGGTTGAACTCACGATCTTGCGATTAACAGTCGCACGCCTTAACCAACTTGGCCATGGAGTCACTTTAAATTCTGCTGAGTTTCAGAAAAATTAAGGATTTGTTAGCTATTCTTTGTTACTACACACCCATATTTTGAGAGTTGTGTTCACAATGGCGACATGGATATTTCCGTCGCAATATGCGGGACAGGTTTCCGCGTTTTAAAGTCGCCATATGTTGGAGCAAGAATACATCTATTACTATTATATACGGTGTTAAAAGATGACATAAATTACAAGACCAGTAAATTAAGATTCAAACTGTCATCGAAATTTGTTGTAATATAAATCAACTATCATCTACTAACTAGTATTTACGTTACTAGATTATTATCATATACGGTGTTAGAAGATGACGCAAATGATGAGAAATAGTCATCGAAATTAGTGGAAGCTGAAACGCAAGGATTGATAATGTAGTAGGATCAATGAATGATAACATATAAAACGATGATAATAATATCTATAGAATTGTGTAGAATTGCAGATTCCCTTTTATGGATTCCTAAATCCCCGAGGAGAACTTCTAGTATATCTACATACCTAATATTATTGCCTTATTAAAAAATGGAATCCCAACAATTACATCAAAATCCACACTTATCTCACTACTAATTATCATCAGTTCACATATCAACAAACCTCTACCAACCAGAGTGGTTGAAAATGAATTTGTATATAGCTGACAAGGAGCTGAAAAAATATTAACTGAATAAAATCTAGAGGGCGTGTGGTCTAGAGGTATGATTCTCGCTTAGGGTGCGGGAGGTCCCGGGTTCGAGTCCCGGCTCGCCCCATATATTATTTTTTGTTGTCAGCACCCTGCTGACGTACAATTTTTGTTTTTAGCAACAAAAGATTATTTACATCCTTATACTCCCTGCTTAAGAATAAGAGACCCTGCCTTATTGCCCGTTACTCGACGATGCTCTTGCGGATTGGGATTTGCCGATTTACTTCTTCAGGTACCGCGTGTGTCAAGGGGCGACTGCGCTTGTTGGTCCTGGGGAAAAAGCCACGTAACCAATCAACACCGGCAACCAAACAACGCCACTACATAACCGCAGCAACAAGCCAAGATTTTAAAGTCATCGCCCGGAATCAGCCTAAGAAATGCCGAGGTTCGCACTTCATTGTTCGGCTGTGCTGAATGTAGGTAGATATGAGCGTTTTTGCGTTCGCGATTGCGCTTGTGTGGCCTTTGTTTTCCTATTTACCTTGCATTTTTGTGCTAAAAGGCGTCACGTTTTTTTCCCGCTGCAGCCGCCCGGAAGTAAAAAAGTATGACCCCCGCTAGACCAAAATTACCCTTGTGTTATTGGAGGATTGCAATCCCTTTGAACCTTTTCCGACATTATCGACTTATCCGACCGCTTGTTGTTTGTAATTGTCAATTTGTATCCGTCAATTATATAAATACTTGAAATTTGCAGTAACCGATTCCATGTAACGCTCCCCTGACAAAAACAACTACTACTAAGGGGGAAAGATTTACTGTTTACAAAAGACAAACAAAGTTATTTTGACATCTTTATTTTGCATTTAAATAAATAGATTTTTTACTATTGAAAAACAAATAGAACATAACAAAGAAAACTAGCATACCGTTCTTAAAAATGTCAGCGATATTATCAACCACCAGCAAAAATTTCTTATCAAGAAACCCCGTCAGACAATGTCAGAATGCACAAAAGGCTCTTTTTGCACTATTGAGCTCTCGCCACTATAGTAGTGCCACCGAACAAACGTTGAAGGAGAGATTTGCTGAAATTATTCCAGCGAAGGCTGAAGAAATTAAGAAATTCAAGAAAGAGCATGGTAAAACTGTCATTGGCGAAGTTCTCTTGGAGCAAGCTTACGGTGGTATGAGAGGTATTAAAGGCCTCGTTTGGGAAGGTTCCGTTCTGGATCCTGAGGAAGGCATTAGATTCAGAGGTCGCACTATTCCAGAAATTCAAAGGGAATTGCCAAAGGCTGAAGGCAGTACTGAGCCTTTACCGGAAGCTTTGTTTTGGCTACTTTTGACAGGCGAAATACCTACTGACGCTCAAGTAAAGGCCCTTTCTGCAGATTTGGCGGCAAGATCAGAAATTCCAGAACATGTTGTCCAACTTTTGGATAGCCTTCCAAAAGACCTACATCCAATGGCCCAATTTTCCATTGCCGTAACTGCTTTGGAAAGCGAATCTAAATTTGCTAAAGCGTATGCTCAAGGTGTATCTAAAAAGGAATATTGGAGTTACACTTTTGAAGACTCACTGGATTTACTGGGTAAATTGCCTGTTATCGCTTCCAAAATTTACCGTAACGTATTTAAAGATGGTAAAATCACCACCATTGATCCTAATGCTGATTACGGTAAAAATTTGGCCCAGCTATTGGGTTACGAAAACAAGGATTTCGTCGATTTGATGAGATTATATTTAACTATTCATTCTGATCATGAAGGTGGTAACGTTTCTGCCCATACTACCCATTTAGTGGGTTCTGCATTGTCTTCTCCATATCTATCTTTAGCCGCTGGTCTGAATGGTTTGGCTGGCCCATTGCATGGTCGTGCCAACCAAGAAGTCTTGGAATGGTTATTCAAATTGAGAGAAGAAGTTAAAGGCGATTATTCTAAAGAAACAATCGAAAAGTACTTATGGGAAACTTTGAATTCAGGAAGAGTCGTCCCAGGTTATGGTCATGCCGTCTTAAGAAAAACAGACCCTCGTTATATGGCCCAACGTGAATTTGCTTTGAAGCATTTCCCAGATTATGAACTATTCAAGTTGGTGTCCACCATTTATGATGTAGCCCCAGGCGTTTTAACTAAGCATGGTAAGACAAAGAACCCATGGCCTAATGTTGATTCCCATTCTGGTGTTCTATTGCAATACTATGGTTTAACTGAAGCGTCATTCTATACCGTATTGTTTGGTGTTGCAAGAGCCATTGGTGTATTGCCTCAACTGATCATCGATAGGGCTGTCGGCGCTCCAATCGAAAGACCAAAATCATTCTCTACAGAAAAATATAAGGAGTTGGTGAAAAAAATTGAAAGTAAAAATTAATGAAAGATTCTGTTTTCATTTAGAGTATGCGACTTTTAGACCATTGTATTTTATATACGAATTCATCATAATTTTATATATTTTACGTAAGAAATGGCTATGACTTCACGATCTTTACGATATTCCCCCCGCCTTCTATATAATACATGCAAAAATGGAGTGGACAATAAATGTAACATGTTTTAATACCTATCAGCGTGATTGATGTTTTAAGTTAAAAAATCTAGGTTAAAAGACAGACCTGTTCAAAAATTATTATCGTACGTGAAACACTGATGAAAGGTACCACTATCGGCGGCAAAATAGAATTCTTGATTTCTTTGTCTTCTCAAACGCCAATGTTTCTTTCAACATGTTTAAGTACGACATTTCCTATATAAACCACTTCTCCTTTTTCTTTTCATAAGCTACAGCTACAACTACAGCTACAGTTTGGTGATTTTTAACGGCTGACTTTTCGTTAGTCCGTGTTTATTGTATCACCGTACTGGTAAAATATAGAGCAAATACTAGCAATAGTAGGTAACAATTTCTTTCTAAATGCATATATGCCAAGGATTGAAGAAAGGTAAAGTTGTGTGAAACAATGATGTAAACAAAATACTCGGTTCTGATATTGATATATTTTTCCAGATCAAACTGGGTCTGCTAAAGTTGAGCATCCAATGCTACACATAATAGACATGAAAATGTATGTGCTACCTATAGCTTGATCATGCCTTCGGCGAAATTTTGTGCGGCAACTTCGGAAACAACAGGGCAAAAACTATTTTTCTTTCTAAGTAACATATATTATATTTTCGGAAATCAAAACCTAACATATATATAAAATAAAAGTTTATTTAATAAAAATAACACATTAACAATAATAAAAAATAAATGTTTAAATCTATAAATATAACACGTGATAAATAAAACGAATTTATCTTTTAGTCAAGATGGCTGTGCATCTAGTAAGTATTATTACTAGCGTATTCAAGCGACGGAGCTTAGTTCAATTCAGTCTGCAATGTTGCAATGTTGCAATGTTGCAATGTTGCAATCTTGTGTATACAGAAACGGTTCAGAGGCGATTCTATTTTGTCGGTTGGGGGAATAAACAGGCTTAGGAGTCTTACATTATTTAATTAGATTGCGAATTTTACGTGTAGATTACTTTTTATTATATACTGATCTCATTCCTCATTATCATCTTCGTCCAGATCGGGCAGTGGGTACTTGAGGATACAAGCAATACCTGTTAGTTGGTCAAGCTCTTCTCCGAGAGAATGTAAGGTGCTGAATACTAAAGTTTTCCCACCATTACTCTCAACAGAGTCCATTAGTTTTAGATATTTTACTCTCTGTGCAATATCATCTGAGTGCATAATTCTATCTGTTAATAGTAAATAATTGATCGCTCCAAATTCTGCAGCTTTCGTGATTTCTTTTTCACCATACCAAGCCTTGTTATCATCCTTGTTCAGATGCAATAAAAATTCATCCATTATCAAATTTTCTTTAGAGTATTTAGTATCTTGCAGCTTCGAGGCATACAACGGGTTTTTCAAAACTTCGTTGATACCCTGCAAATAGCCCGTAGAGGAATGTGCAATAAAAAACATACCTTTGTTGTCGAGTATTTTCTTATTGTGTTCTTCTTCGGCATACTGAACAATTTTGTCCATCAATATTTTGGCATAGAAACCAGGTGAACAAAGAATGATGGTTTTCAGTTTGCCAAGATCCAGGTCTTTTTTTATCGAATTGTAAATAGCCTTATAAAACTTTTCGGTTTTTTCGTCAAATTTTACAACATCAGTAGCTCTCTTTTTCTTTGGCATACTATACTCAATTTTTTGCTTTAATATGGTGGATGAGGCTGTTACTAAACAAACATGTGCAATTCCTTCCTGCAAAACTATTGCTGCGGTATCTGATTTCTGTTCAACATTACAGGCGTCATCCAGAAGTTTTTGCATGAATTTGTTAAAGTTATGCTTTATAATAGTGAAAGGATACACGTAGTCTACGGTAAACCCTAAATATTTACCAACGGGTTTATTATCTCCTGTTTCATCAGTTACAGTAATACCTTTGTATTTCAAATACTCACCTTTCATATCAAATTCATTGGATATTACTTTAATCTTTAGTTTGATCAAATCGGTACTTGTTTTCTTACCAGTGTCATCAAGTTTAGAGGTGAACTTTCTTCTAAATACTAACTCGTCATCTTTATCTATAATCTGATAAATGGTGAACAGATCTTCCTTGTCTTCTGGTTGCAGAGCAATAATGGCTCCTCCCTTGTTAACTGAGTCCTTCTTTAGACTGAAAACCTTCATAGCTTTCGGAGGTGAAGTGCGATACTTTAAGATACGGATGCAAAACGAAACAAAAACAAAAAATAATTCCTATGTAGCCGGCTTAATTTTCACTTAGTTCCCCCGCGAACATTATATACGTAAAAGTAACAATTATATCGAGCTTTACATTTTCTAATGAATATTCAATATTTCATTGCTTTATCATACTGTACGGATTGTTTGTACCTGAAAAAGAAAATTTTTTCACCATTCACTGCTTACAAAAAAAAAAAAAGAAGCGATGAGATGAGAAAAACCTCGATTGCTTACATCTTTTAATAAAAAGTTTCTTCAAGGAGAAAGCTTATAGAACTAAAAAGAGTACAATAAATCAGGTTAAAATGTCTTCAGCCCAAGAGAGTAAAACTCAAGCTTTGAACTCCAACCCAGAGGTCCTTTTAAGGAAAAGAAGAAATGCCGATAGAACTAGAATCGAGAGACAAGAACTAGCAAAGAAGAAAAGGGAAGAACAAATTAAGAAGAAGAGAAGTAACAAAAACAGATTTGTCAGAGCAGAGAGCATAGTTGCGAAGACTTTGGCTACATCCAGAGAAAAGGAAAGAATTAAAAGAGTTTCAATATTAGAAGACAAAAAAGCTAAGAATGAGACACAGCATATTGCATCTGAAAAAGATTTCATTTTGAAAATTACTGAGAAACCTAAGAACATCGAGCAGGAATCTACCGATTTGAAGGAAAGCGATGATGAGGAAGATGATGGTCTAACCAGAGAAAAGACTACATACGATGGTGAACCTGCTTTACTTTTTGTTGTAAGAGTGAGAGGTCCACTTGCTGTAAATATCCCACACAAGACATTCAAGATTTTATCTTTGCTGAGATTAGTTGAGACTAATACGGGTGTTTTTATCAAATTGACCAAGCACGTTTACCCATTACTCAAACTTGTCGCCCCATACGTAGTAATTGGGAAACCTTCTCTATCTTCTATTCGTTCTTTAATCCAAAAGAGAGGTAGAATAATGTACAAGGGTGAGAGTGAAGCCGAATCTCGCGAAATAGTTCTAAATGACAATAACATAGTTGAAGAACAGTTGGGAGACCATGGAATCATCTGTGTAGAAGATATTATTCACGAGATTGCTACTATGGGCGACTCGTTCTCTGCTTGTAACTTTTTCCTGCAACCATTCAAATTGAATAGAGAAGTATCTGGATTTGGTTCTTTAAATAGGTTGAGAAAGATAAAACAAAGAGAGGCAGAATCAAGAACCCGTCAATTCTCAAATGCAGCTACTGCACCAGTTATCGAAGTTGACATTGACTCTTTATTGGCTAAGTTAAATTAATCGGAAGAGTCTTTTTATCACTGTATAGTACATAGGTTATTAAATATTTTTTCAATGCCATTAAAGGAGCAAATATTTCTTTTTGTGTTTATGAGATGTTGTGAACCCTCCAAAGCCAGTCGTATGTACGTGCTGTGAACTGTTTTAAGCTAGTTCTTCACAATTTTCTTTATTGATACGGTTTTGGAAGGCAACATGTTGCGAGCGCGAACTTTTTTCCCGCTTCCTGAATGCTATTTTGTATATAAATATATTAACAATGGAGTGCACCTTGAAAGTATTTTGAGGTCAATGGAGTTCCATTTTACTTGCTGAATTGTAAGGGTTTTGATATACTTAACTCAGCAAATGGACTAGGTTTCGCTGTGAAGAATTAACTATGAACACTTTCTTTCTATCCTTGCTTAGTGGCGCCGCTGCTGGTACCTCTACGGACTTGGTTTTTTTCCCTATAGATACAATCAAAACCAGACTTCAGGCTAAAGGAGGGTTCTTTGCTAATGGGGGGTACAAAGGCATATATCGTGGCCTAGGAAGTGCCGTTGTGGCATCAGCACCAGGTGCCTCACTCTTTTTTGTCAGTTATGACTATATGAAAGTGAAATCAAAGCCATATGTCAGTAAACTATACTCACCAGGATCTGAGCAATTAGTTGATACGACTACACACATGCTTTCCTCCTCTATTGGTGAAATTTGTGCATGTCTTGTTCGTGTCCCAGCGGAAGTTGTCAAGCAAAGGACGCAAATTCACTCCTCAAATTCTTCCTGGCAGACATTACAATCAATTCTACGGAACGATAATAAAGAAGGTTTTAGAAAGAATCTTTATAGAGGCTGGTCTACCACCATTATGAGGGAAATACCGTTTACCTGCATACAGTTTCCCTTATACGAGTACTTGAAGAAGACTTGGGCTAAAGCGAACGATCAAGTCCAAGCGGAGCCGTGGAAGGGGGCTGTTTGCGGTTCAATTGCGGGTGGAATTGCGGCAGCAACAACAACGCCATTGGATTTCTTGAAAACAAGGCTAATGCTTAACAAGAGAACTACCTCACTTGGGAACGTAATCGTTAAAATTTATAGAGAAGAAGGTGCTGCTGTATTTTTCAGTGGAGTAGGGCCACGGACAATGTGGATCAGTGCTGGTGGTGCTATCTTCCTGGGAATGTATGAAACTGTTCATTCTTTGCTATCGAATAATTTCCCGACAAGTGAAGAAATGAAAGGGTAATAAACTTTTGAATATTCTCCAAGAAAAAGGTAGTAATTGTAAATCATAGTGATAAGATCATTTACGTACGTAACAAAAGCTTTCCAAAGCCTCTTGAATATTGTGTGTTTTTGTTCTTTATAAATAAAAACACGGCATATTTTTTGATGACGTCTACCCGTAATTTTTTTACAGTAGTTCCCCTACAATGCTCAATATTGTTCGAACCGGGCTCTCCTTTCTGTTATTTTTTGAAGTCTTTCAAACTTTATTTCAAAGTTATACGTGTACACAATGATGGGTATATAATGGGAGACCTGACAAGATAAATAATACTTGTAACTCATCCTAAAAGGAAGAAGGCGTAAAGATGAAAAAAAAAACTTAAACACGTTTAGCATAAGATATATCCAGATCGCAACCACCATAGTTGTAGTTGTTTAACCTTTCAATACACACGTCAGCATCTTCGACGTTATCGTATTCAACTACAGATATTCCGGTTGGCGCTCCTTTCATGTCGTACCTTAATTCGGCATTGTTGACCTTTCCAATGGTCTCAAAAAGGTCATAAAGATCACTCTTTGCAGTAGAAAATGGCAAATTACTGCAGTAAATTAAGCTATTTCTTTCGCCTCCGCCGACTACATTTTCAGTAAATTTGCGGGCTTCTTCATTTACCGGAGAATCTTCCATTGGAATATCAATATCGTCCCCGTTACTGTAGTCATCCAGACCTGCCTTGGCCTTGACATCTAAAATATTGCCCTCTATTTCATATCCGTTGTATTTCTCAATCGATCTATCGAGATCTTTAGTGTCATAGAAGGATACAGTACCAGAGCCTGTAGAGGCCTTTTCATTATCTAGTTCTACATCGGCGTGCGCAACATTTCCACATTCCTTGAACATGTCTTTTAAAGCTTGCCAATTGATGGAAGAAGGTAGATTTTTGACAATAATTTCGTACGTTTTTCGATTTTGTTTAGACTCTCCTCTATCGAGTCCCTTTCTTTCTCTGGTATTGCTTGAAGGTGGTGGATTATCTTGTCTGACAAAAATTTTACGATCCATAAAGAAGGCCCCATCGTACTGGCGGATGGCATTATCAACATCATCTGAATTAGTGAATTCCACTGTACCCATACCTCTGTGGTGACCTCTTGATGTAATTATGTCCGCGCGGACCACTTTTCCTATTTGTGAAAAAAATTCAGTTAAGTCTTCCGGGGTGCTGTCGTATGTTAAATTACCCACAAATATACTGTTTGAATAATTTCTATTCACTTTTTCTTCGTATGTACTATCCAATTCACGTGCTAACAAAGGACCGTAATCACCTCTTGCTGCATCGTTATTAAAACCACCTCTCCTACTGTCATCACGTGGGTTGTGCCTACCCTTGAAGCTTCTAGGGTAATCATCACGTCTACCTCCATAACGGCCGCTTCCGTCTCTTCCTCCGAATCTATCGTCATAACGGTCTCTAGATCTGGGGGGTTCTCTATCATTGAGGGGTTCTCTTACTCTGTAACCAGGCCTGTCTCTACCTCCTCTATATCCACTTCCATATCTGTTTCCCCTGTACGCATTCGAATCCCTATGTCTATTATTGTAATTGTCTGAGCCACGGGAGGAGCGCTTATCTCTTTCATATCCACGATCATCGCTCATCCGGCGACGAATGGGCGATCTCGATCTCGATCTACTTCGGTTATTCTACAACAAATGATTCATATTAGTAAAAGCAGCTAAATATCATAATTAGAGAGAGACTAAAAAAGTCATAGCAGGCTCATAGTCGAATAAGCTGAACACATTGATGTAGTGGATAGCCTCGAAAAAATAGGGTCATTTTGAAAAAAAAAAATTCAATCTCTCTTACTTTTACAGATATCAGATAAACAGTAGCAACTACACTATTAGCAACACGTTTTACTCACGGAATCACATCAAGTAAGTTTACCGGCAATGAAATGTAACCCTGACTCATCTTTCACTTAATCCTTTTCAATCCCTAATGACTTCATGAGGCCTCCCTTATCAAACTCCTCAACACCTCGTTATCGTATCAATCAAACATACGTTTTCTGAGCCTCTTTCTTGATCAGACATGTCTTATTACCTGAATTCTTTGAACTTCTTCTAGCCCCCCTGAGCTATTCTCGAGCTTATGAGTAAATATAGTTACGAAATTTTTCAGCCAGTACTCATTTTTTCCCACTTCCCTCGCTAAATAAGGAGTCATTAACAACGACCTAGAGAAGAGATGTCTATAAACCAGTCAATTTGAGTTACAGGATAAAAGAGAACCGTTGATTACAACCAATACCAAAACGCATTCGTTACAGTCTGGAGATTGATAAAAAAGCTAACACAGGCATCTGTTCGTAACGTGATAAACACCGCTTCCTACTGGTTATGCATTTTATTGTCTGTTATGACTGGGTGTTTCAATTGCGGGCGTCCGCGATTGAACTTCAAAAACTTGTCCCTAGACCCAGTTAACGGTAGTACTCACGATGATCAAGTTAGCTCTTTAGAAGATTACTCATAAACTGGCAGCAGTCAGAAATTGAACACTATTTAAAAAAAAAAGGGTAGAGAGCATGTGGAATTTTGCTTTATTAGATACTTGTGGTATTTCATATCGAAAAAATGCTTCTGGTGTATTCATCCAGGTGCGTAATGCCACTAAAAGAGCTGCAGGTTCAAGAACAAGCATGAAGGACTCTGCAGGTAGAAGATTGGGCCCAAAGAAATACGAAGGCCAAGATATTACCAGTGGGGAAATCATTATGAGGCAAAGAGGAACGAAATTCTATCCCGGCGAGAACGTTGGTATAGGGAAGGATCATACCATATTTGCCCTAGAGCCTGGCGTTGTCCGGTACTATCTTGACCCTTTTCATCCAAAGAGAAAATTCATTGGTGTGGCTTTAAGTCGTGATCTAAAATTACCGTCTCCTCACTTTGAACCGACCTTCAGAAGGTTTGGTCGTTCTGAGCTAACTAACAAGAGAGCATCTTCCAAAGAAGAGAGTTCTCTCTCCAGAAAAGATTACCTAGCGAAGCCTGATATTTTAAAACGTTTAGAAAGTAGAGAGTGTAAAAGGAAGGAACTACAGAAGGAATTGACAAAAGTTCTTACAGAAGAACTTAAGTTAAACATAAAGGATATCAGCTTGGCAACATTATATTTAACTCGTGTAAGAGCTTCCTTGAAGAACGGGTTCTCCATTGAAGATGCGGCGTTCAATAGCAGATACTTCCTTAAAACGGAAGAGCGTTTAAGAGCAAATAGAGAAAACTGGCCAAGTGAGAAATTAACGGAAAGTTTGTCTATGATTGACGAGTGTAGCAACCTTTTGAATTCATCTACTTCTTTCAATAATAAACTTGAATTAATCGGGTACATCTCTGAACAAGAGAAACAAGCTTTGAAGGTAAAACTAATAGATAGCCTAGAAAAAGTCCCAAGCCTACAGACCAAAATAGATAAGAATGCCACCAAAGCGCTTTTCAAAGATGCAGGTAGCTTTTTAACTTTATCTGAAGAGGTACATCTGCGTAGAAAATATTTGAAACCTGTCTTTCCTGAAACGGAGAACACCGTCGAAACTAAAATCGGAAAGAAGTCAGTTGTGTCTAGACGTTTTGACTATATCAGAAATAAGGTTGAAGTCATCGCTAGAAGCAAGCAAGCCTTTTTGAGCAAGCTTTGATTTTTCTTTCTTTTACGACATAAATATACATATAAATGTGTTCAAGAATCAGTCTGTAAATATAAATATCAAAAAAAACAAACTCTTTTGTACAAATATGTTGAAACCCCACCTGGCGGGAAATATTTAGTAGTACATACAATTGAATATATTAATTTAACACTCGCCTCCGATTGCATTTTTTTTTTTGATTTATTTTATATGAGGAATAACTTTGGCTTTATGAATAGTTGATGAATTATGCTTACAATGTGTAACGAATTGGATGTTTTCGAAACGCAGGCGAACAAATCACAGAAAACTATAATATTTTCTTCTCTTCGGGTTCGATGATTTGTAGATTGCAACTTACACATCGTTCAGTGCTACACACACAGCACCCTTGTGATGTCCCCCATACTGTCTGACAATCTCTCTTGTTGATAAATCCCATAACCTAACATAATGGTCAGATGATGCTGTTACTAAGTACGCACTGTCAGCACTAAATGCACAATCCCAAACCCATCTTTGGTGACCATCTAATGTCGTTTCTAATTTAAAGTCATCTTCAATAGACCACACACGAGCTGTATGATCCGCAGAACATGTTGCCAAATGTTTCACATCAGAAGATAGTAAAATTCTGGTTATATAAGTAGAATGTGCCCTGAATTTGGTCACTGGCTTAAGATGTGATGCATCGGTATGATTAGGCATTTCCCACACGTAGCAATTGCCTTTACTGTTCGCTGCGGCCAGCATAGAGCCATCACTTGCCATTGATAAAGACTGTAGGGAAGTGTCGTCCTCAGGCGTCAATTGATGGGTACATTGATTTTCTCCCAGGTCCCATATCCTTATATTACCATCTCTATCACACGATATTAATTCTCCTTGGTTAGGATGTATTACCACTTCATTCACCGGTGCATTGTGCTTATAATTTCTAGGAATGGAGGGGGAACGCACATCCCACACTTTGATTGTTCCATCCTCACTAGAAGTCACCATCCATCTATTGTCCTGTTGAAAAGAGACCGAGGTAACATTTCCTCGATGGCCTTCGAAAGACGCCACAGGATTGGGGTTTGTTGTCCGAATATCATAAAGCCGTACGTTCTGGTGGCCTGCAGTGGCTAATAGCTTTTTATCATTGGTGATTTGTAAGCGATTGACCTGTGAGTCAGAGTGCTGGATTGTCCTTGAACAAACTCCAGTAAGAGCTTCCCAGAATCTTATTGTGTGGTCATAACCTGCAGATACTAAGATAACGGACATGGATCACGAACTGTCTTGAAATGCCTGCGTAATTGCCACTTTGACAATCAAGGTTCTTGCCTGCCACATATAGCTTAATCAGTAACATTCATTATTTCTTCTACATGTTAACTAGTGTGACTGGTTACCCTCTGCGCCAGCATGAAAGTTCCAGAAACTTCTGGAAAAAGATAGATTCATCCTTTTACGGGATTTTCAACCACCGTCAAACACAAACTCCCTGACAAAGCAGTTCGAACTTTGATATATATTGTATAAGTTTCTCATCCCTTTGTCACATCGCTAATGCGTTCTTAGGCTTTAAAACTTTCTTATTGAAAACATATTTCTTGTCTCTATTAATTGATCTTTTATCATTTCTTTTAAGATCTTCTAATAACATAAATATCCATAAACTAAAGGATAGACTGTTTGCATTTTGAGATATTTTTTTCACATTCACATTAATATAATAGATTATAACATACACAAGAAACAATGGTCAAGGAGACAAAACTTTATGACATGCTTGGAGTATCTCCAACCGCTAATGAGCAGGAATTGAAAAAGGGATATAGAAAAGCTGCTTTAAAATACCATCCAGATAAGCCAACAGGGGATACTGAAAAGTTTAAAGAGATATCAGAAGCTTTTGAAATCTTAAACGACCCTCAAAAGAGAGAAATATATGACCAATACGGTCTCGAAGCTGCCAGATCAGGCGGTCCAAGCTTCGGTGCAGGGGGCGCCGGAGGTCCTGGAGGCGCCGGTGGGTTCCCTGGTGGGGCTGGTGGATTCTCTGGCGGCCATGCTTTCAGCAATGAAGACGCTTTCAACATATTTTCGCAGTTCTTTGGTGGCAGCTCCTCATTTGGTGGTGCAGATGACGGTGGATTCAGTTTCTCTGGCTACCCATCTGGCGGTGGCGCTAGTATGGGGGGTATGCCAGGCGGCATGGGAGGTATGCCAGGCGGTATGGGAGGTATGCCAGGTGGAATGGGAGGTATGCCAGGAGGCATGGGAGGAGGCATGGGGGGCATGCCTGGTGGTTTCAGATCAGCATCAAGCTCTCCCTCATATCCAGAGGAAGAAACAGTTCAAGTCAATTTGCCAGTTAGTCTAGAAGACTTATTTGTTGGTAAAAAGAAATCGTTCAAGATCGGGAGAAAGGGTCCACACGGAACATCTGAAAAGACACAAATTGATATCCAATTAAAACCCGGCTGGAAAGCTGGTACTAAAATAACGTACAAGAATCAAGGTGATTTCAATCCACAAACAAATCGCAGAAAAACTTTACAGTTTGTTATCCAAGAAAAGAGTCATCCCAACTTCAAAAGAGATGGTGATGACTTGATTTACACTTTGCCACTATCTTTCAAAGAATCACTACTAGGTTTTTCAAAAACTATTCAAACAATCGATGGTAGAACCTTACCATTGTCAAGAGTGCAACCTGTTCAACCTTCGCAAACTTCTACATACCCTGGCCAAGGTATGCCAACCCCAAAGAACCCATCTCAGAGGGGTAATTTGATTGTAAAATATAAAGTGGACTACCCAATATCATTAAACGACGCCCAAAAACGTGCTATAGATGAAAATTTCTGAAAATAATCATAATAATAAATATATCTTATAAATTTTAAATAAATAACCAAACACAGATCATACATATATAAATTTGATCTCTAAACCTTACATTTCATGGAACAAAGCGCGGTAATTAAAGTTTAACAAGCTTTTTTGTTACCCTGCCCATGTTTTCCAGTGATGTATGTAATTATAAGGAATGGTTGACTTACTGGTAAGTCGCTCCGGTAAATGATGGTCGTCTAGACGACTATTACGTAGTAATCTTCATATGTTTCGATGATGCCTACGAATATTGTAGAGCAGGTGAAGCTATTTCTCAATCGAAGAGATATACTCGGCGCATTCTATAATAAAACGGGAAATACCAGTACGCTAGCGCAAACCGCTCAAGACTTTAAAGGGTATGCGAATTTAAACTCTACAACGGTCTCGAGCACCACCTTTGATTCCTTGGATAGAATGTTACGGAAAGGTGATTTTACGATTCCAGTACTGATTAAAACAGGTATAAAAATCTTTTTTTCATATTCAGTAAGCAAATATGCTGTTCTATGTTTTTGCACCGCCATTATGTTGAATAGGCTATCTGTAATGTCTTCTCTGAGATCGAATTCCACAAATATTCGCCTGCCCCTTTGGTCAAAAACTTTACTTCATTTGGTGGCTGCTCTGTCACTAATTAGTGCATTTTCACAAATATCGGGTCAGTTCGGTTTCATAAACAAATTGCATACAGACGATATGGATGCTTATGCCTTGAGCGTTTACTTATTAACAATTTTGTCTGATTGCATTGAGATTTTTATTTCTTCAACAACAAACGCTATCCCCTTAAAGAGCTCCGATTTTTCTATATGGGGTTTATCATTGAACCTTTATATCATATCCAAACTACCTGTAAAGCAGCAACACATGGGCGATAACGTAAAACTATTGGCAGCAGTCTCTCACAGACTAGTAATTCATTTACTGGAGCTGCTTCATTTGAGAACCTATAGGCTATTTGCAGATGCCATGTTAAATGTGGGGTTTTTCGCATCATTTATTGCTAGAGCCTATTTGAACGGCCTTGATTTTATTAGTATCTGTCTCATCCATAATTTTTTCCCTAGTTTCGCTTATATTTTGGTTATCTTGCTGGCGTCTGTAGGCAATTTTTTGAAGGCTTTATGCACCGGTAACCTGTTACGATCACTATCGTCGAGCTATGAACCTTTGGCAAAATGGTGGAAGTCAAATAGTTACAGTGGAGAAGAGGAATTTAATGAAATCGCTCTCTCATTGTGCCTTCTTTTAACAACGAATGACCGTACCGTTTTTAAAAAGTTTGTCAAGGATACCCAAAAACCCGTTGACAAAGCTGCCGCTTTAAGTAACAGTTATATGGTTAGTGGGTATTTAAACCAACTTCAATCGACACCAGAGGATATGTTATCTCACAAGGAAATGACTACTGATTCCCAGTTACCAAGTTTCATCAATACATATTTAGATTTTTTTCAATTGGTAAAGGCCATATCTTTGAACTATTTCCAACTTTTAAAAGGCCTTGTATGGAATAAAAACCTGGAAACTTACAGAGGTCATAAATCAAAAGGAAAAAAGTCGAAGAAGAAAGATTTGAACAGATACATTACGGAAAAAAACTACAAAAAGTTTTTGTATAAACCGGACGTCAAGGACTTTGATTCTGGAAGCGATCCTCGATGCCGGGAGCTATTGCTCCCTGAAGATGACTTGTCAAAGAACTACGTTCCTCCCAGAGAAAACAACGATAGTGTTTCAGATGAGGAATTTGACAATGATGGTGAAAGTCAGATGATTATGGAAGAAAAGGAAGAGCTAACACGTCTATCAACCAACCCTGTTGGCTCAGATAACATAAAGGACCTGGCTTGGAATCTTTCAATGTGGTCCATTCTAAAATATGAAATGGACGAAAATAACAAGATTGAGGGACCATTGACGCGATCTCAGTACGGCAAAAAAAATTCTGAAGGTATTTTGGCTGATACCGTTATTGAACGCCTTTTACATCAGACCAATTCCAGTCATATATATAGACGTTTAGAGGTGGAAGAAGATAAAAAGTCAGGATTCCAGTTCGATTTTCCACTCGGTGATTGCGATGAAATGGATAACATTGATCTCGCCTGCTTGATTTGCAAAGCTAACAAAAGAAATATTGTAACTTGGCCATGTAGATGCCTTACTTTATGTGATGAATGCAGAATATTGCTTGGTTATAAAGGGTTTGATACATGCGTCAGCTGTGATAGTGATGTAAAGGGCTACAGTAAGCTGAATATTGTTTAAGATCATTTTGTTACATATACATATTTAGGATACCATAGAGTATTTTTTCAACAAATGCATTTTCTAATCATGGTAATTGTTTCCTTTAAAATGAGACATAATTTTTTCTCAATAAATTATTGTGATAGGTAACTTACAGTTTGCATATACTTCCAGTAGAGCTACTTATCTTATTGAGTCTTTTGGAAACCGCCTCAATGAATTCTTCTGTAGTTACGTACGATGATCTGTCAGTCTTTCCTAGCATCAAAGCCAGATCTTTGGTCATTTTCGCATCTATTTGTACCGTGTCTAAAGTAACCTTCTCCAGTAAATTTCCAAATTTTATAACGTCATTTGTATTGTCCAACTTACCCCTTTGTATGATGGCCCTCGTCCAGGCAAATATTGATGCAATTGAATTTGTCGATGTCTTTTCACCCCTTTGATGCTGTCTGAAATGTCTTGTTACCGTACCATGGGCAGCCTCGCTTTCAAATGTTTTGCCATCCGGAGTAATTAAAATTGATGTCATTAAACCAAGAGAGCCAAACCCTTGGGCTACAATATCGGACTGGACATCACCATCATAATTCTTCATGGCGATTATAAACCCACCCTTGGACTTTAACATCTGTGCTACCATATCATCAATCAACCGATGCTCATATGTTATTCCTAAAGCTTGAAACTTTTTTTTATATTCTGCATCAAATAAGTTGTCAAAAATTTGTTTGAATTGGTTATCATAGTTCTTTAATATAGTGTTTTTTGTGGTAAAGAATAGTGGGAGCTTCCTCTTGAGGGCTAATTCGAAGGATGCCTTTGCAAACCCTTTGATGGAATCGTTTGTGTTGAACATTGCCATAGCAACACCACCGCTTTCGGGAAATTCATAAACTTGCATATCAATGTGCTCTTTACCGTCATCTGAATCAAATTGTAGCTTTAGTTTACCCGCCCTATTAATTTTGATGTCAGTAGCTCTATATTGGTCGCCGAAAGCGTGACGGCCTATAATTATCGGTTTTTCCCAGTGAGGAACCAGACGAGGTATTTTTGGGATAATGATAGGTTCTCTGAAGACGGTTCCGCCTAAAATGTTTCTAATTGTGCCATTGGGTGATCTCCACATTTTTTTCAAGTTGAATTCTTTCATTCTTGCTTCATCGGGAGTTATGGTAGCGCATTTGACAGCCACGCCATATTTTAAAGTCGCATAAGCAGAATCCTTCGTGACCTGATCATTAGTCTTATCACGTTCTTGGATAGAAAGATCGTAGTATTTCAAGTCCAGATCTAGATATGGTAGTATCAACTTTTCTTTGATAAGTTTCCAAATGACTCTTGTTTGTTCATCACCGTCCATTTCCACGATGGGGTTAACTACTTTGATTTTGTTCATTTTTGTCTACTTGTGATTGCAAACACATGCACTGACCGTTACTTGAATTACTGCTTGAATATAACATGAAGAGGTGTAAATCTTAGTATTGTACAAGAATGTGTCTATTAGGGGAGCTCTTATATCGAAAAGACAGGAATTGGGGTAATCGATACCAATTTAGAAATTACGGAAAGTGGTTAGACAAAAACAGCGTGAAAAATCGGTCACGTTTCATTCTTGGCCATATAATTGAACTTCAGGTTCCCTCTTTTGGTTCTCTTTCAACGCACTTGATATTGGATGAACTTCTTTGAGATATATTGCTGCCAGGGCTCGGCATTAAGCATATTGCTTCCGGGACAAGTCCTGTTTTTTGAACAAAAGCTATTCTTAAGCATATAAAACACACACATGTGTATATATATATATATATATATATATGTGTGCGTGTGTGTGTGTGTGTATACATACGTAAAAAACAGCTACATATTGATAACCGTTTTTGGCATCATGAAAAAGTTATTTATTAATTTTCCATCAATTCAGTGACTGTCTTTTCGCCAGCTAAAACTTGCTTCATGCTGGCCAAGATGTCTTCGAAAGTATCAAATTCGTGAAATGGAACGTTTTGTCTTTTACAGTAAGTGACCAGATCTTTACCTCTCTTAGCAAATAGCAAGTCACATTCCTTTGCAGCACTTAAGTCGGAAACACCGTCACCACAATAAAAGTATACAGGTCTTTCTTCACCTGGCTTCAAAGCAGACTCGAATTTCTTTTTGTAAGCATCGATACTTCTGGATTTGTCGTGTCCAAAAGGACTCTCATCCTTATAGATAATTTTCCATTCATCATGAGCATCGATTTCAACTTCATTGGAAACAATGTCAATTTTATGAATAGACTGCTGTCCGACCAATCTAGTCAACAAAACCTTGATGATGGGCTTCATACCACTGGAAACAACGACGACAGGGACGTTATTTTCTTGAGCCCATTCAAAAGTGTCCTTAAAACCAGGATCCAATCGGATTTTTTTTTCTAAGATCTTGATACACTCAGGGAATGGAGTGTGGATAGATTCCAACATTTCCATGAAACCTTGTCTGAAGGATTTGGTACCATCCAAGACACCTTCGAAGACCTTTAATCTTTCTTCCTTACCGAAACCCAAAGTATCGGTCAAGTAATCGTTAGAATCTTCTAGGGTGACAGTACCATCGAAATCGGTAAAGATAACAGCTTTGACCATTTTCTTTGTATATAGATAGAAGATATGTGTCGCTTGAGCCTAAGATATGCAAGAAATTTCTAAGATTGTGCACATTTCATTCTGATATTAAACAATTGAGTAATGAAAAACCACTTAAATTTTCGAAATCTTGATGTTGAAAAATTACGCAATGCGATAATTCTCAAAAATCTCACTCACGTGGAAAAAAAATAACAGGATAGTTGCATTGCACAGAGCCATAATAGAAAAGCTCGCTATGATTATGCATTAGGTTTTCCAGAAAGAAGGACAGGTGCTTGTCATGATATGTTTGCAAGCTAGTATCGTTACATGTGCTCGTCTCGAGCTGTCCAAAGGGCAGCGTTGTGGGGTGTGTGGGTCTACTTCTTCAAGATGTTTTCAGTAAACTAACTATAAAGCAGCAAGAAGGGGAACTTTTGCATCTCGAAGAAATAAAGGGGACGGAGGAGCAGAGCTTGATAAACACTTTGTTGCAAGATGGATGTTGTTGTATGCTCTGGAGGGACTGCCACAAACTCGATCACACCTTGCTTTTCGAACATTTCAATTTCTAAAGGACACGAGCTAACTTATATTTTACCCATATCAGATAATGGCGGGTCCACAAGTGAGATTCTACGAATAGTTGGTGGGCCCGCGATTGGTGACATTAGATCCAGAATAGTGAGGCTTCTTCAAGATGAACAGCTCATTAAGCTATTCGGATATAGGCTACCTAATGATAAACTGCAAGCGAAAAAAGAATGGAATGAAATAGTAGAAGGATCGCATCCTATATGGAAAAGCATTTCTATAGAAGTCAAAGAAATGTGCCGCTCTTTCATCATTCACATGCAAGCAGAACTGTTGAAAAAGATCAAACACTCAAACCCATTTCAATTTGAAAGCGCATCCATCGGGAATTTCTTCTTAACGGGCGCTAGATTGTTTTTAGGGTCCCTTGATGCGTCCATTGAACTAATGATGAGAATTGGGAGGTGCAGTCCTCTAGTCCACGTCGTCCCATGTATAAATACCAACCACACACATCATATTTCAGCTTTATTGACCAATGGTGATATGATAACTGGCCAATCACAAATATCACACCCTTCAGCATCTGTACCAAAGGCAGACGACATAGCGCATTCCGCTAAATTTGTTCATCTACTTGGTTCTTACGATGATCATTTAAAAATCCTCTTGGAAGACGAAGACGAAGAAGAAGCTGAAGAAGAGTATGCCAATCCAATCTATATTCTTCCAGAACTAAAGAACTCACAGTTGCACTTCAATAAGATTGACGGATCTCAAAACTTACCTGCGCCAGTAAACAGAATTCTATATATTAATCCATATGGAGAAGAGATTAAACCAATGGGAAATCCCAGAGCTATTTCTAAAGTGAAAAAAGCTGATATGGTTGTTTATTCTATCGGTTCTGTAATGACAAGTCTACTGCCAATCCTCATTCTTGGTAATCTTGCCGAGGTAATTTTGGAATCTACCAGTACAAAAAAAGTTTTACTTGTAAATAATAAATATGACAGAGAGGTATCTGGTCTAGATGGTTTACACTATGTTCAAATAATCATCGATTCCATGACCAGAGCAATAAGAGGTTATAGGCAATCTAAGGGTAATTATTTAGAGAATGCTAACTTTGAGTGGCAAGATTTTATTACAGATATTGTTTATCTGAAAAACGGTGAAATTAAAATTGATGAAGCAACGTTCAATAAGCATAACATTAGATGCCATCAAATTGCTTTCTCTGATAAGATGGAAAGTGAAGAACTTGAAAAGGTTCTAAACGAAATTGGCTCCAAAAATTGATTTATTACTATGTTTCCTATTAGCATTCACTGTTCTCATAATCAATATAATATAATAAAAAATATAAATGGTTTTGCTTTTAAAACTTCATATTAAATGTTTTGAACAGGCAGAAAAGAAGCCTATGAATATAAACATATCACTTTAAAAGAAAAAGCTTACTCTCTCATGAGTAGCAGTAGTCTTTAAAACATTGTAAGCAAAATGGCGAGAATTTTTTCTTTTTAGGCAGTCTATCCATTGTTCTTTTAGTTAATATACAACCCAAACAATTTTTATAGTGAAGGTCATAATCATTGCTAAACACTTCTCTCCCAGTGAGTAACATGTTATTAACTTCAGACTGATTATAAGTTATTTTGAACGTCGAGGTATTAGATACATATTCATGATATGCATTTGCATGATAAATTATAATTGGCAAAAATGAATCACGGCCCGGTCTTTTCGTAGCATTACACCCGATAACAACAGGATGAGTGAGGCTCTTTATATTTTTGGGGAACTGGTAATGAATGTCTTCTTCATCTAATTTTTCAAATATCTTTTTTAATTTAGACCCATTTGGGTAGTTGTCAATATCCGAGCTAGAATCCAGCAAAAAGATCACGTCTAACTTTCTTTCAGGAATGATCAATGTCCTGAGAGGGATGTTTTCACCATCTTCACCGCCGTCTACGAGGTACAAATGATCCTTATTAGTTAAAACATTGTCCACTTTGGGATAAAGATAGAAGGGGTTGGGCTGATATACGGCATAATCTGTCTCTAATCTCGAAGAGTCCTTTGAAATGCTAAATATTTCCTCCTTACCTAGCCCAAAGATTCCCATGACCATATTAAGCGCCTTCATAGCATCTCTTGAAGACTGGGAGGCCAGATTCCAAATGAAAATTAGCACATTATTAAAAATTGAAGAAGAGGTTGCAGTTATAAAGCCCAAGTCATCAAAATTATTAACACATTTTAGGGCCTCCCCAGAAACTATTTTTGACCCTAGGTAAGGCAGCTTGACGAAAAGTCTAAGAATATTTTCCCAAGAACCAAACTCGAAGGGCGTAAATTCGAAGATAACATTTGAAAGAAGCCCATTTTTACAATTCGCAACAAATATAGGAAGAGGCACACTACATTCTTTGAATTTTTCTGACGACTGAACAAGTTTTGAGAAGGAAAATGTATGGTTAGGGTCCTCATCAAAATTTTTTTTTAGCCTTTGAATAATTGCCTTGCCCCAATAATCTGTGAACGAAATTTGGAAACCTTCCATTTTTTTAGGTTTTATTTTCAAATGCAAATTCTTATAAAAATCTAGTACAGTTTTGAAGGTTCCAATTTTTGCATCTGTTTCAGTAAATGTGTTATTCGGAAAAAAAATCTTTTTCAGTCTTGTTAATGGATTCATATTTCTTTTCATTAAACCACATTCTTCTGGGCTTTCTTCAAAAGAGTTTGCAGCCAGCTCTACCTGATCGTAAAATTCAGAAAAGCTCGAAATTTGCGTTTTCCCCACCTCACGTTTTTTGTTACTGATATCGTTATCAATATAATCTTTTCTTGCATTGGTAACGATCTCTTCTTCAGAAATATCAAATTCTGGTATGCCCAATAAGAGGTCTTCATCAAGGTCCCATTCCGTGAGTAAAGAATCTACATCAAAATTTTGAACAACCAAATCCATTAAAATCCAACTTCCGCCCGACAATCCAGCAATATAGTCAGAGTACTCAAATAAACCGTAGTCGTTCATTTGAGTAATGAAACCTGTGCCTACCAACATGGATCTGTAACCGCCACCTGATATGGCTATCCCAAGTCTTGGAGGATCTTTCGACACCCGTTTATAAAACTTGGAATTAAACCTTGCCTCATCCAAAGACTTTAAAAAGTCAATGAGTTTGTTCTTCGTTTTGATTTCCTTTTTTTTCAAGTATGAGCTCTCCTCTGAACAAAGTTCATGCTAAAAGATAAAAACACCCAGAGTTGGGTGGGAAACCCCACCTTTTTTTTGGGCACATTTTGTTAGTTTTAGATCTCATGTGTGAATGGTTCAAATGTAACTGTAGAATATAGAACTTACTTTTGCCTCCCTGACTAATGGAGAGCTAGGACATTGTACCTGAAATGGAGCTGTTGCTAGGCCTGGTGTCAACAGTACTAAAATCACGATGAAGAAGCTTTGCATTTGTTTCTAGATATCAGATTCACGTTCCTCTTTAAGCTCTTTTCCCAACTCTTATTTTACGCAACTGGTGTTTAAATGTTTTTTAATATTTATAGCCGCCGAGGTATATCTCCTTTTCCTGAATGTTCCTTAAAAACAATAAAAGGTAAACAATTTAAAAAATAATCTTGGAAAAACTTTGAGAGATGAAAAGGTTATATATACTATACCCAAAACATATACGTACACGAAAAATGAAAATCAAGCTAAACTAAACATCTTCATCCGATGAAACGTATTCGTCACCCATTTCTTTCTTCTTCTTCATTCTTTCTTTCTTTTTCTTTCTTAATTCTGCTGAAGAAAGCTTACTTTTTTTCTTTCCACTACTAATTTTATTGCCCATTGCATCGAATTTATCACCTTCATCCTCTTTCTTCTCAATTCTTGGGCCGACACCTTGTCCTGCCGCCCAATTATGGCCAGATGGCGTCATCTTACCGTCCTTAACTGCCCAAACTTCATCAGTTAGATTTTTGGTAAATTCTGCCGAATGCGTGATAATAATGACACCGCCTTCAAAAGCTTTCAAAGCTTTTGAAAGAGCACCCAAAGAATCCCTATCCAGATAATTGGTTGGTTCATCCAAAACAATCAAATGTGGCCTTTGCCAGGTGCAGGCAGCAAGAACCAGCTTAACCTTTTGTCCACCTGATAAACCTCTGATTCTTGAATGTGAGACTAATTCGGCATCCAAACCTAACATGGCACAATGAGACTCAATCTCCTTTCTAGTTAAGGCTCTAAATTGACCCGATGCAAGTGCTTCCCTCATATCAACTTCTGCAACGAGTTTAGTGTGTGATTCAATTAAGTCGCCTCTTGGTAGCCAAGCGTTATCAACAGACATCATCGGCACCCATCTCTCGGACTTCATGCCAATATTTTCACCTAAGAAGAACGAGCACTCGTATTCGTATGTGTTCTTAAATTTTCTTCTTGAGTGAACTCCTGCAATCCTTCTTGGAGTTCCTTCGATTTTGAAGATTTTATTCATGGCTTCTGCATCATTTTCATTTATTTGCCTATTAGCTCTATCCATGGTTTCTCTATCTTCACCAGTTTGGAACCTCCACTGGATATATTCGGATGGAGTTTTGTCCAAGTGTGATTCAATATGAGCAAACGCATGTTGTTTGATGTAGGCGATACGACAATTTTCGTGAGTATATACTTCACCACTTGTTGGTAGAAGTTCACCAGTGAGGACGTTAATTAAAGTGGACTTACCAGCCCCATTGGGCCCAATAACTGCAATTCTTGAAGATAAAGAGCATTGGAAAGTGACATCAGTAACCTGCGGTTTAGTTGTCCCGGGGTACTGAAAGGTCATATTGGTCACTTTGACAATAGCCTTTTGCTTTGTCTTGACACCTTCTAAATAACCAGGGGTTGGAAATTGAAATTCCAAGTCAGAGGCACTCAATTCATAATACGACTGTGCTGTGGGACATTTTTGAACAAACTCTGACAAATTACCTTTGTACTTTCTTAATTTGAGACCTTCATAATGAATGATGTATTGACAAACTTTATCTAGGAACCCAGAATCATGAGAAACAATTACTGATGTAATGCCACAAGTATTCAAGTAACTTACCAACCATTGTACATTGACAGTGTCCAGATGATTAGTTGGTTCGTCTAATAGCAAAATATCCGCATTTTTCAGCACCGCCCTTGCCAAAGCTAATTTCATTTTCCAACCTCCAGATAGAGAAGCAATTGGCATATTTATCATGTCATTACTGAAGCCGAACTCTTTTAATTTGGCAGTAATAACGTCCTTGGAACCTACTTTACCAGCATAAACAAAATCTAGAACAGAAACTTCAGAATGCGTATTATCGATGTCGTGTTCCACATAAACGGTGCGACATTCATCTTGAGTGGGGAAACCGTCAACTTGACCATTGGCAACAGAACGCATTAGAGTGGATTTTCCAGCACCATTAGGCCCACATAGACCATACCTTCTGCCCCTTTTCAACCTCAGTTGAGTTTTGTTTAGCAAGATCTTGGCACCATATGCCAAAGAAAACTCACAGTTACATAAATCTTCGCCTTCATCTTCTTCATCTTGGAAATTTGGTCCGACAGGAATATTATCCACGGCCCTTTTCCTGAAATCATCCAATATCTCTTTTGCTGTATTTTCATGTAGAAATATAGTCATATAAGGTGTGACATGAGTGAACCAAGTTTGTTGGTCAATAATTCTCTCATCGATCAAATTTGCAGCGATGGCGGCTATATATTCAACGACGATCTTGAATCTGGGCGCAACTTTTTCAGGCTTCAGCAATTTCATAATCACGCCTAGTGTTGTGGTCACATCACCAGCATGCGATATTTCTGGTAACACATCATCGTCACTAACATTACCGACACGCCTCAGAGTTTTCAAAGCTTTTAGTGTAACTTCACGTGCTTCAGGATCGGCAATGGTAGCAAAATTGTTCTTTAGCCCTGGTAACAGTTTACCCAGGAATGGGGCAACGACTTGAGGATCCTCAACCAATTTGCACATATTATCAATAATCACAGCGGCTTTACGTTTTATGGAAGTTTCTCTCTCAGCCAAACCTCTACCTAATAAGGGAACCATGATAGACAACGTTGCGGGAGTGACTTCCGCAACAAAAGTTGTTGCACCCAAAAGATGAACAGTCTCGGGAACATCATTTGGATTTGCAATACATTCAATCAGTTTAGGAATGAATCTTTCGATATCTTTATTATCGACAGTCTCAGTAGCCTTTGTGATGGTTGCCGTAGCGGCGTCTTTGACCTCTTTCTTGGTATCCCACATAGATTCAGAAAGAACCGGGATTAGCTCTGGCATTCTTAGGGCAACCTGCTCTTTGGCGGCATCCACCAACGTCGAAATTACTTCAAGTATAGCAACTTTTTCTTTCCACTTGTTGGTAGTTCCCAGAGCATGAATCAAATGAGGCAAGAATGCCTTCAAGGCGACTGGATTGACAGCGCTAGCAATGGCCTTCAGTGCCTTCGTTGCCACAAGTTCAATATCATTATCTTTACTGCCTGCTTTAGTGCATACGGAAGGAACCGTGGCCACGATATATGGCTCAACAGAGGGAGACAAGTTAGTTTCGTTGGCTATGTAAGCAATGGCCCCCAGAGTGTTTAGTGCCTTCTGTTTATTCTGGATTGCCTTTTGAAATTCACAAAAGAAAACCTCTGGAACGTCATGCTCGATAATATTCCCGTTCAAAAACGAGGAAAGTTCGGAGGAAACGCTATCTCTAGTTTCAGGCGTTGCAACTTCCAACTTTCGGAAAAGTTCTTCTAGTACAGTTATAGATTGTTGCGAATCAGTCATTTTTAAGATTCACTTGTATCACCCTATTCTTTATACTAGAATACTAAGCGAAAAAAAAATAACTGGGGCAAGATTGAAACGGGAAGAATTCTGAGTTGGAAGAAGAAACAAGCGTCCTTATTTATATATTAAAAAGAGAAACCCCAAATTAGTGTGGAAAGGAAATAAGAAAGAAAACCAGTGGAGAATAAACCCAAATCATCAAAAGTGTATACCGTTACTAGTTAAAATCAACAATATTCTTTTTGCGAGCACATCGCTCCCCTAAAAGGGTATTCCAGCCGCGCAATGCACGGGCCGCGGTCCTGAAAATAGAAAAAAAATCCAACCTAGTAAGTGGGCCTAGCGGTGAAGAAAGAAAAGAAGGAAAATGCCAAGACCAAGACACGCACGCTCCGCTGTCTCTAGCTCAGTATGTCCAGTGATCCAGTGAGACAACAATAGGCGACAAAGAAACGCCCCACAACGATTTATCACGGAACCTAGGAATAAAACATGATTAAAAATTTAGTATATACGCAACATATATAAAAACGTTCTGCTTTGTTTTTTTGAATGAATTTTATTATTGAGTTAAAAAGAAATTACAAATGGAGAAAAAGGGACAACCGCTCTGCGGGAGGGAAGTTCATGTCTACTTCTGATATCAATTGGTATGGACTTCCTTGTCTTCTTCGACATTCTCGATGACATCGTTATGCTTTTCCTTCAACTTGTTCAAGTGGAGAGCATCTGGAAGCTTGATGGTGTACCCTTTGATAATATCGAACTCGTGTAAAATAGAACCGCCTGCACGATGAACGGAATCCACGAACTTTTTAGTTTCCACGTCTGGAGTATTCTTCTTTAGAGTAACGATAAAATTATTTGTCATTTTCGATATTTTTTAGCCTGCGTAACTGAGAAGAACTGAAGATTTCTCGAAACTGAATTATACAGAAGTTTATCTATCAGATATCTCATTGAGGCGAGCAAGCCGGTTTTTTATATCTGCCATATATATATATATATATATATATCAATCTGGGCAGATCCCGATGGACTCAGATTGACCCCTTTTTTTCCGCTCCACTTTGGACTGTACCAGATAAAGCCCGAGAGCCGGAGGCCCAGGGTGCGCCTCGGGCTCTCGTTGCTCCGAGCGCGGATGTAATCTGGATCGTTCTGGAAGAGATGCCACCGCCACAATAGGTCTAGTCTTCGTGCATGCCTCAAGACGCTTGGGAAATCCTTCCGAGTCCTCTTCTATAGAAAATAAGATAAAAATGGAGTGAGGGAAAGCAAGCACTGTCCAGTTTCAGCCGCAAATATCTGAAATGACTACGCTCCGAGCAAGCCCTGGCGTCTACCCCGGCTGTCTTTTGCTTTTTCGCGTCGAGCTCTAAGGCGCTCTACCATAGCCCCCCCTCCCCCCCCATATAGGCGCAAAGGCCCTAGAGGACCGGCCGGGTTCCTGAAGTTGCCCTTTTTTGCCACCCTCCCCCCCTCCTGGCTTAGAGGTTGTGCCCGTCCTTAATGAGAATCGTATAGCGCCTTCGAAGGAACGCATTAGCGATGCAATGCAATAGGCTGCTGGAAGTGCCTTCATGTGCTCCGAATCAAGACGTGGCATATCTTCATAACGCTAGATAGCATTTTTATATACTTAACAAAATTGTAAAAATAAAAAGACAAAAATTATGTATGGACTTAAAACACAGTAAGACAGACAAACAGACAGACAGATACTTGAAAAAATAGTAAGAATAGAAAAGGGAAAAAAAAAAAAAGAAGGGAAACAAAAATAACAAAGAAAAGAAAGTTTTAAAAGAATAGGTTTTTATTTTATCGCACCATCAGCAATGACATTCACATGTAAAAGAAAATAATAATATTAAAATTAAACAGTAGCGAAAGGAAAACTAAAAAAAAGGAAACTAAAAAAAAAAGTTTATAGGCTCTTTTATTTTTGAGCAATATTAAATTGGGTTTCGTCTTCTTTCCTTCCTCTTTTTGTTGTAATTTTTTTTTTTCATCTAGAAAAATGATATAATATAATTAATGAACTCTTCTTATTTTTTCTAGTTTATCTTGAGATTTGTAAATCGCTTCTTTTCTATTCTTTCTCTTTTTTCAATTCCACTTTTCTTTTTGTATTTATTGTTGTTGCTGTTGCTGATGCTGTTGTTGCTGTTGTTGGTCAGGCATAACTGGTTGTTGTTGGTCATTCATTATCAGTGGTTGACCACCCTGTTGCTGTTGTTGTTGTGGCATGAAGTTTGATCTTTCCTTACCCCAACCAGTTCTCAAGTTTCTACCTTGGAATGGGAAGTTGGCCAAGGCAACAATACAAACAGCAGCTTGTTCGTGGGTGTCATATTTTATGAAACAACAACCCTTTTCTGGATAGTGCTTGAAATCTAGAATGAAACCGAAGTTTTGGAACAATGGAATTAAATCAGCCTCAGTGGCAAAGTGTGGAATATTACCGATATAAGCAGTGGTAACTCTTGGTGGAGCACTTCTGATGATATGGTCGACCGCTTGTGGATTTACTTGAGGTGGTAAACCAATGGTCTGGGATTGTTGAGGTTGGCCTTGAGATGGCAATGGCATAGCGCCCATTGGCATGCCCATTGAAGTTGGTGGCATACCTCTGTTGCTGTTCATATTCATGTTCATCCCCATGTTCATCCCCATGTTCATGTTGTTATTGTTGTTGTTGTTGTTGTTATATTGACGGAAGCCACCACGGTTGTTATTGCCGTAGTTGCGACGTTGTGGGTAGTTATTAGTATTGTTATTGTTGTTATTGTTGTTGCTGTTGTTGTTGTTATCACGCTTAGCAGCCCAGTTGATTCTTAGTGGTCTACCGTTCAAATCTTGACCTTGCATACTGTCCATGGCAGTTTGAGCATCATCTTGAGAAGTGAAGGAAACAAAACCGTAACCTCTTGAACTACCAGTTTGCATATCCCACATAACATGGCCACTCAAATAAGATGGGAAATCTTTGAAGGCATTTCTTAAAGTTTCATCATCGACATTAACGTTTAAGTCACCAACGAATAAGTTAAATGTATCATCGGAGGAGCTTTGCTGAGATTGGAAAGCCCAGTTGATCTTGACAACATTGTTTTCAATTTGTTTGCCATTTAATGTTTGCAAGGCAATATTAGCATCATGAGATTGGTGGTATTCAACAAAGGCGTAATTGACATTCTTATTATTCTTATCAATCATAATTTTAATATTGGCAATTGGGCCACCGACTTGGAAATATTGCTTTAAAATGTCTTCGGTAATAGCTTTGTCTAAGTTACCGACATACAAGACTCTGTCAGAAGTTTCTCTACCACCAGTGATAGCATTAGCAGGAACCACAGAAGGATCATTTTCACCCTGTTCATCTTCAGCTTGTTCAGAGTTTCCTTCAGTTGAGACGTTTTGCTCAGCGGATGGGTCTGCTGAAGTTGGAACTTCAGTTACTAAAGGGGTTTCAACAGCAACCGGCTCCTGTTGTTGTTGATGTTGTTGTTCTTCGTTATTTTCAGACATTGGAATCGAACAATGAGTTAATATGGCGATCTTCTTATTATTGGCCAACTGTTGAGATGATTAAGAGGAAAATAAAACTGTAACTTTAAACACGAAACAAAAACAGTATATAACATAAAAATATACTACAGAATAAAGAAAGGAAAGGCATATTTTAGCGTAGTTGAATGATTATTACGAGAGGAAAGTAAAGGACAAGGAAAACGGCCAACGTAGCGACTATGAAAAAAAAAAACACTGAAAAACTATGACAAAAAAGGAAGCGAAAGCAGGAAAAAAACCAGCAGGAAAAAAAAGCTATGTGAAAATACGTGAAAAAGTATCTGCCGAGATTACAAAGCGAGGGGGGAGAAGAACGAGTAAAATAGGATTTAGTGTAGCAATTGCTAGGTTACCTGAATAGGTATGGTCTTGACAAGTTGGGTTGAAATTGTTTGCTTCGCTAACAATTGCATCACGTAAATGATATGCTAACTGGCGCTTTTATTCATCATCTCTTAAAACGGCCACTAGGAGGGTAAGAACCAAAAAAGAAAAGTGGTCTCTAGCGGGATCGAACCGCTGATCCCCGCGTTATTAGCACGGTGCCTTAACCAACTGGGCCAAGAGACCAGAAATTTATGTTTGAATTACCTGACAGCCCATTTTACATTACCCCGAACAGCACCTCAAAAAACGGCCAACCTTGAGCTGGGCCCACATAAAAAGTTGCGTAATGGCTCGAAGAAGTTACTGAAAATAAACAAACAAGAGGGCAAGGGCCCAATGAAGAGTGCGGCCTGCTGGCGCAAGGCCCAACACATCGAGGGCCTTTGCTCGCCAATTGCAAAAGCATATATCACCATCGGTCTTTTCCGGACGTCACAAAAAACAATTAGCGTCGCATGCATTTCTGGCAGAGAAATAGCCGTAGGAACCACGCTCCGAAGCGCAGTGTGATTGGCAATGAACAAGCGCTTTACCAGTCGTCATAAGCCGTGGGTTTGGGTCACCCTTAGCACTACTTGATTATTAGTAAGAACCTTTTGTGGTATACAAACACAGATGCAGGGGGAGTGCAAAAGAGAAAAAAGGAAGAAGCAGAGTATATAAGGAAAATGCGCGCTCTCTAGTGCCACAGAGATCCTTCTCTTGTTTTGACTTTTGTTTTTATCTCACCTTGTTGCTCAAACTTTCTCAGCAAGAAATAAGCTTTCGGATACGGTCTTCAATTTTAGCTGAGTTTAGAATCCGGTCACCAATACCGTTCTACACCCATCCCGAGTTTCCCACGAAATGTCCACGTCGTTCCAAGACTTTAAGACATTCTGCAATAAGGTGGGCTTGGACTTTCAGTGGGTCAATACACAGTCTCCCAAGCCTGTTCCCGAAGATAATCCCTCCAAGATCCCTCCAACTGTCAATGAAACCAAACAAGAACAGCCCAAAGAGTCTGCCAACAGTGTGTTTACCGACATAAAGAACGCACAGCTTTGGAGCGTCTTCAGAAGGGGTGACGTAAATACTCTTCCCACTGAGGCCTGTACTGAAGTAAATACAAAGCAAGTGCAAGGAAACGAACTTGCCAGATCAAACACGCCTGAGACAAAGACCAGGAAAACCGGTTGTGCTAATCAAAATGATCTCACCATAATGGATATACTGCCACCAACACCATCTGCTGTAGATCAGGATGGAAACGACGCCTCTTCCTCTACGCAGGACAGTGACGCGACTGCCCCATCTACAGCGGCCTCGGCCTCGGAATTGACCAACCATGAGTCTGTACCTTCATTGGCCTCCTCGGTTAGCACTTCCTCTTCAGTTTACTCATCATGGGACCCCCGTCATTCTCCATCTCCATCATATTTCCCTGCTGCTGCTGCTGCTGCTGCTGCTGCTGCTTTTGCCCCATTCGACTCCGAAGCCTCTTGTTTAAAATACAACCGTGCCAAGGACTCCAGGTCAAAAATGGCAAACGACTCTAATATTCTATTTGACCTTTCCTGCTTGAGCACAGTAAACATTGTCAGCCGCCACGAAGGTTCCCAAGGTTGTCATCGCCGCTTTCTTGGCACGACATCTCGAGCTGGTGATGCCCGCCCATCAGGCCTAGTCACATCCTCTTCCCCGCCGCACCATCAAGACGTGAACCACAGTAGTTGCCCCACAGTCGCCTTCACTGCGTCGAACTCCACAGTCACTACTACAGTTCCCTCATACATAGAAAAGTATCTCAACAAGCCACAAAACTGGTTTGAAAATACCATGGGCAAATACTGTCCGCTATTCCTAAGAAGCACGAAAAACATTGACTACGATTCTTCTGAGTTCATGTTTGAACGAAAAATGATAGCCGTTCAATACTTGCTTCTAGACGAACACTCTGAGCCCAGATTGTACTACAACCCCACCAATGGAGCCGTTCCGTTTTGGAAAAGGCCATTCAACTTCGACATGATGCCAACCTACGACCAGCTCTTGGACGAGGCCGAGCGCTGTTTTGATACTTATCAGTACAGTTATGTCGGGTTCCAAAGGATAGAGCCGTACTCCATTTTTTGTCCTTGGAAGAACACCCAAAGAGAAATAGACCTGGTTCTTGACCACATCCATTTCTCCTTCAATGTTGGAAAGAAGAAGTCTCTCAAACGGAGAGGGAACATCACACTCGATACGCTGGACAGCGATATCGAGTGTGATGTTAGGATCGAGCCTTACCAGCCCTTTCCTTCCAACAACCTTGTGTATGAAGGCCTCACACATCCTGCCGAACAGTCTTTCGTTGCAAGTCCGGACGCATCGCTGATCG